>CM062197.1:265000-312500 GCA_031216445.1 Lateolabrax maculatus
CTTCATCACTCTGTCCTCGTCACTCCTTCCTCATCTCTCCCTCATCTCACTCCCTCCTCATCACTCCCTTCTCATTACAGCCTCTTCATCACTCTGTCCTCGTCACTCCCTCCTCTCACTCCCTCCTCATCACTCCCTCATCTCACTCCCTCCTCATCACTCCCTTCTCATTACAGCCTCTTCATCACTCTGTCCTCGTCACTCCCTCCTCATCACTCCCTCATCTCACTCCCTCCTCATCACTCCCTCCTCATCAGTCCCTCATCTCACTCCCTCCTCATCACTCCCTTCTCATTACAGCCTCTTCATCACTCTGTCCTCGTCACTCCCTCCTCATCACTCCCTCATCTCACTCCCTCCTCATCACTCCCTCCTCATCACTCCCTCCTCTCACTCCCTCCTCATCACTCCCTTCTCATTACAGCCTCTTCATCACTCTGTCCTCGTCACTCCTTCCTCATCTCTCCCTCCTCTCACTCCCTCCTCATCACTCCCTCATCTCACTCCCTCCTCATCACTCCCTTCTCATTACAGCCTCTTCATCACTCTGTTCTCATCACTCCCTTCTCATCACAGCCACAAGAGAAACAAGTCGAACCATGTGAGACAGAAATGATTTCAGACACATACTCTGTAAAACATGAAGGGCTGAACACACTTTAACTCAGTGAACTGTGTCTGACTGCATCTCACTTTACCTTCACTTCCTACAGCGTGGACACAGACGGCTGATCGAAGCCAGATGTGAAGGAAAAAAGATGATGAAAGGTGTTCAAAGGCAGAAAGACCAGAGGAGAGGGAAAGAAACTGAGGAGAGGGAAGGAAAAGAGGAAAGAAAAGAGGAATAATTTTCTGGTGTTGATGTAACTTAAAGCAACAACAACTGATTATATCTGCAGGTGGACACAATAAGAGAAACAGACATAAATTAGTTTGTGGCAGAAACTGAAGTTTCATTAGTGACTCTGCAGATTTTAACGTAGAGATCTGAGGAGGGAAAAGACTGACTCACACATTACATTTATTTTTAAATAATAGATTTAGATATCCTAATATAAATACACTAAATATCACTCAAACAGTAGATTGACAGGAAATTAACAGTAGATTAAACTGTAGATTAAACAGTAGATTAATTTAAGATAAACAGTAGGTTAAAAGGAGATTTAACCGGAGATTAACAAGAGATTAAACTGTAGTTTAACAGTAGATTAAACCATAGATTAACATCAAATTAAACAGGAGATTAACAGCAGATTAAACCTTAGATTAACATCAGATTAAACCGTAGATTAAGAGTAGATTAAACAGGAGATTAACATCAGATTAAACTGTAGATTAACAGCAGATTAAACAGGAGATTAACAGCAGATTAAACTGTAGATTAACAGCTCTCTGTTTCTCCAGGCCGGGATGATCTGGACGGGTCAGGAGGAGTTTTTTATCGAGCCGCTGGATCGATGGAGGACAGGAAGAGAAGAAGAAGAGGAAGATGAGGAGGGAGGAAGACGTCACATCATTTATCGCTCCTCAGCTATCATCAAGAATCAACCGGCTGTCAATCAAACAGAAGCTGTCAATCAAACTGCTGATGACTTCCTGCGAGGTGAGAAAATACAGAAACACAAACATGGTTCATGAATCTGCTCAAGCTGTTAAAATACGCGTTGGTTGTCATGACAACATGAACAGTGTAACTCAACCAAATCTGACCACGTGCACTAAATTCACCATGTTAACCTGACCACGTGTACTAGACTTTAGACTTTTTAGATTCACCTAATTCACCATGTTCACTAACATTAATGAGGAGGCTGTGACCTTCCTCACATTAACACAGGAAGCGATGAGGAGGTTGTAACCTTCCTCATGTTTTCCATCGTTGCCTCTCTCCTTCTGTGGTGGTTTAGTCTCCGACTGGAGAATCAGCTCCACCTGCTGTTTGTCTCCATCAGCCAGTGAACAATAAAAATCACTTTGTTGACATTTTGTTAAATTTGAGCGAACTTTGGAAGAACTTTTCAACAGTCAACAGAATCAGACCATCCAGCACTCACACGCACTTCCTTCAGTAGATGTTTCTTTAGTTATATGTTGGAATGTTGTGACTTTGATTTATGAGGTATGTTAATTATGATTTGTGACTTCATATTTTAAGGTCAGGTCGGTCCTTCACTTCACAAACAAAGAGGTGAAGTCATGTGACAAACAAACTCAGAACCAGTGTTTTTTACAGCGGCGCTGCTCCAGCAGATCTGCTGTGTTGTTTCTGCAGAAGGAGAAAATCAAAATGAAAAGAGAGAAAGTGTTCCAGGAAACTTGGCAGGGACAATGGGAACACACACACACACACACACACACCCTCTGCCAGCTGCGACGTGGCAGTCTGAATTCAGAGTTCTGGAGGTTTTGGAGGTTTTGCAGGTTTTGGACTCGGAGTTGACAGATAGTTCAGCTCCTGAACCGTTTCTCCTCTCTGTCACTGACTCCTGCAATCTGTTTGTCAGCATCAGCCAATCAGGGGCGAGTTTTCTTTCACCTCAGTTCAACTCGAGCTGAGCCTCCGGCAGCACAGCGTGACCTCACAGTGTCTGTTTCTGATCACTGATGTCATTTCCTTCACAACAGATTCAACACATGCTTTTCTAAACATTTAAATCAAGCAGGGTTTCTGTTTGAGACAGAAGATTCAGGGGACAGAACAGAATAATTCACGAAAGTCACGAATGTTGTGAGAAGGTAATTCATGAAGTCTCTGACTCCATCAGCTGTTACAGTTTTCCTTCTTGTTCGTACAAAAACTAAAGTAACTAATAAATCTCCACAAGGGACATAATCCAGAGAGCTACAGTCGGTGAACATGCCTATTAACCTAAAGTATTCAGCTTCAGATAAAGTCTCAATTATTGTTAAATAATCCTTCTGTAAGACAAACAAGGTTTTTGGCACTGAACCTTTAGTCAAACCTTCTGGGCTGAATTTAATAACTTTATTAACAGAATATTGAACTAAAACATTTCATTCGCGCTGAAATTAAATTAATACTATTTGATATTTTTATAGATAAAATGTCTGCTTGAAACGTATAAAACAACAAATTTGTAAAACAGAAATCAACGTCACTGTTTTCATGTTGTATTTAAACTTGAATTACTGCAAAACGCTAAAGCTGTGAAACCAAAGCCTAAAACAAAAAAAACTATCTATTTTATTTCTGTCTTTTAAAAGTTTTATTTTTCTATTATTTTAATATTATTTGTAACGACCACGAGCATCCAGATCTCTTGTTACTGATGCTGGGATGTGAACCTACATATGTTGGATATTAAATTTCAGATCAGTTTCTGTTGTTTACAAAATGACAGCATCATTAACAGAGAGAAACAAAGCTGAAACTTTATTTGTATTCAGGTTTACTGGATGACAGTATGATGATCTGCATGCTTCATCTCTGGTCAGTTACAGGAAACACTTGATCATTCATGTTTGGTGTTTTAATCCCTTTATAATGTTTAAGTGTTTTATAAAAGGCAGATCTCATCATTACTAGTTCAAAGTCTTTGAGGTCACCAGATTGTCTTTGAGGTCACTTGAGAGCTGCTGAGGTTATATGAGAGTTGTTTTGGTCTTTGATTCTTCAAGGTCACCTAGGAGTTGTCTAGGTCACTTGAGAGTTTTTGAGGTCACCTGGGAGTTGTCGAGGTCACCAGAGAGTTTTTAGGTCACCTAGGAGTCTTTTAGGTCATCTGAGAGTCTTTGAGGTCCCCTGCGAGTCAATAAGTTTAGTTGAGGTCATCCAAGCATCCAGGAAAATAACGCTAATAATCAAATGCTGTCACATCATCAGATTTAAGCAACAGATGAAAATGACCTGCTGTGTGTGATAAACAGACAAACCAAAGGAGCAAAGAACTCTCTGATCACATGAACACCAATGTAAAACTAAAACAATCATATTAACTTCACTATAGTGTGTAAAGATGAGTTTGCTTTTTTGTTTGCCTCCAGGTCCTCTTTTAGGTTCTCTGAGCTTGAACCAGAATGTGTTGTGGTCAAGATCCGACTCAGCTCGACGACGGCGCTACATTGAAGAGGCTGAACTATTTAACATTGAGGTTAATGAACTGTTTAAGATGTAGATTGACGAACTGTTGAATGTAGAGTTTATTCAACCTTTAAACCCCTCTTCCTACTTTGTTTTCCTCCTTTAGGTTTTGTTAGCTGTGGATTATTCTGTCCTTCTTTTCCACGGCAGAGACCATATTCAGAAATATCTTCTGACGCTCATGAACATAGTAAGTGAAAACAAGAACACAGATCTAGTCTGGATCCAGGCGGTGGCCCTGATTTACCTCCTCCTGACAATGCCAATGAACCTCTGTCTAGTCTCTCAACTGGAACCAGTTTACTATGGTGACCCTACCATGAACCCCTCCACCACAATAAGGTGGTGGAATGTTCTAAAAGGTTAATCTACATTTCTGAGAAGAAAGGTAGAATTTAGAGATTATATTCTAGCATTTCCCAAAATTTAGAATAGATGGTCAGATAGATAGATGGATTGATTCATTGTTGCAAATATTACAGCTAAATAGAGCAGCTCTCTCTGTTTGTTTGTTCCAGGTCAATGAGATTTATCAGGATCATTCTCTGGGTGCCAACATTAACGTTGTTCTGGTCAGAATCATCATGTTGTCTCCATCGAAGGTACTAAACTGTGACTCTGTCTCAAAGCCCCTGAAGGTTTCTGGTCAGGACACTTTTCTGGCAATTAACTAAAGTTGCCCAGTTGTGGTAATGTCTTATTCAGTAAAGACAAGCTTCCTTAGGTAGTTCTACATGTCCACAAGGCAGAAGTTGTCAATAAAAGGTGTGTAAACTTTAGCTTGTCTCATCTACTGCTTTGTGGACCCTTGTTGTACAGGCCTGTGAGAGTCTGTGTATTAATTAAGTAAATAACTAAGAAAACTTCAGCTTTGTGTAGCTTTAGACTGAACTCCCACAGGAAAACAAGATTATATTCTTAATCCTGATTTTATATAACTTGATTTCTGAACACTCTATTAAGGTCTAGACAGATAAAAAGTCAGGGAGGTGGTGTTGCCACTGTTTCTAAAACAAACACTAAGACAGCCACCATTTCCATTTTCCATCTTGTTTTCAAACTTTATGGTTCCACCACTTTGGTCAATGCTGTTATCCAATAGATATAGCTAGTTGATAGCCACTTTTTTATTCAAAAGATTAGCATTTGTTTGACTATAGGATGCCCATTCTGTATGGTACTTCTGTGTACTTAATGGAACAGAAGAACAGAGTGTATCACACAAAAACCCTGCATTAACGCCCCGGGGAATCTGTTTAAGCATTTACTTTCCATTACACCCTTGCATGTTAAGGTAAACAAAAAACAAAACAAAAAAAGTGTCCTTCCATCAGTCCCAGGAGATGATATCTGTGGGGAATCCCCAGAAGAGTTTGGAGAACGTTTGTGGATGGTCCTATTTTCAGCAGAAGGAGCAGAGTCACTCCGAGCAGCACGACCACACCATCTACCTGACCAGGCAGGAGTTTGGCCCCTCCGGCATGCAGGGTACCACTGCTAATACCTCCACTTATACTACAAGTACTAATACTAACACCACCTACCTGACCAGGCCCTGACCTTGGACCTGTTGATCTCTCTCTGCAGGTTACGCTCCAGTTACAGGAATGTGTCACCTGCATCGGAGTTGCGTCCTCGTTATTGAGGACGGTTTTTCCTCGGCTTTCGTTGCTGCCCATGAAACAGGACACGTGTGAGACACACAGACACACACACAATTTGTTGGCAGTACTTGTAATCAAAAACAATTTCACAAAATGAGCATTTTGAAAGAAACAACAATTAACAACAAGAGTTAAATGACAGATGTCTAAATGAATGATCATAACAGACTCCCAGGTGTCCATGTAGAAACAAAAAAGGACCCACCTGAATCATTTACTTTACTTTATTACCTTTTAAAGTTCTGTAGTTGATAGGAATTTAGAAATTTTCTGTCTGCCTGTCTGTCTGTCTGCCTGCTTCCTGCTTGCCTGTCTGTTTTTGTGTCTGCCTGCCTGTCTGTGTGTCTGCCTGCCTGCCTGTCTGTCTGTCTGCCTGCTTCCTGCCTGCCTGCCTGTCTATCTGTCTGTCTGACTGTCTGCCTGCCTGTCTGTCTGCCTGCTTCCTGCCTGTCTGTCTGACTGACTGTCTGTCTGACTGTCTGCCTGTCTGCCTGCCTGCCTGTCTGTCTGTCTATCTGCCTGTCTGTCTGACTGACTGTCTGCCTGTCTGTCTGTCTGCCTGTCTGTCTGACTGTTTATCTGCCTGTCTGTCTATCTGACTGTCTGCCTGCCTGCCTGTCTATCTGCCTGTCTGTCTATCTGACTGTCTGCCTGCCTGCCTGTCTGTCTGTCTCAGGTTAGGGATGGAGCATGACGGTGAGGCGAATGACTGCGAGGACGACGTGCCGATGGGCAGCATCATGTCTCCGCGGGTTCAGGCCACCTTCCATCGATATCACTGGTCTCGGTGCAGCTGGAGGGAGCTGCACAAGTACCTGCAGTGAGTACTACAAACAGTACAACTGGTACACCTTCTGTAAACACCTGAAACAATGAACTGATGGGCAGTAACATGAACATTTTTGCCCAAATTCCACATCAGACGTCACCTGAACATGCACCTGTCCTGTCTGTCTGTCTGTCTGTCTGTCTCTTCAGTACATATGACTGTCTCCGTGACGACCCATTCAACCATGACTGGCCTCCTCTGCCTCAGTTGCCGGGGTTTCAGTACTCCATGGACCAACAGTGTCGCTTCGACTTTGGACCAGGATACAGTCTCTGTACTGCAGTATGTCCGCCTGTCTGTCTGTCTCTCCGTCTGTCTGTCTGTCGGCTGACCTGTCTGTCTGTCGGCTGACCTGTCCGTTTGTCGTCTGACCTGTCTGTCTGTCTGTCGGCTGACCTGTCCGTTTGTCGTCTGACCTGTCTGTCTGTTTGTCGGCTACCTGTCTGTCTGTTGGTTTACCTGTCTGATGGCTGACCTGTCTGTCTATCGGCTGATCTGTCTGTCTGTTGGCTGACCTGTCTGTCTGTCTCTCCGTCTGTCTGTCTGACGGCTGACCTGTCTGTCTGTCGGCTTACCTGTCGGACCTGTCTGACTGTCGGCTGACCTGTCCGTTTGTCGTCTGACCTGTCTGTCTGTCTGTCGGCTACCTGTCTGTCTGTCGGCTACCTGTCTGTCTGTTGGCTGACCTGTCTGTCTGTCTCTCCGTCTGTCTGTCTGATGACTAACCTGTCTGTCTGTCGGCTGACCTGTCCGTTTGTCATCTGACCTGTCTGTCTGTCCGTCGGCTACCTGTCTGTCTGTCGGCTGACCTGTCCTTTTGTCGTCTGACCTGTCTGTCTGTCTGTCGGCTACCTGTCTGTCTGTTGGCTGACCTGTCTGTCTGTCTCTCCGTCTGTCTGTCTGACGACTAACCTGTATGTCTGTCGGCTGACCTGTCCGTTTGTCATCTGACCTGTCTGTCTGTCCGTCGGCTACCTGTCTGTCTGTCGGCTGACCTGTCCTTTTGTCGTCTGACCTGTCTGTCTGTCCGTCGGCTACCTGTCTGTCTGTCGGCTGACCTGTCCTTTTGTCGTCTGACCTGTCTGTCTGTCTGTCGGCTGACCTGTCCGTTTGTCATCTGACCTGTCTGTCTGTCCGTCGGCTACCTGTCTGTCTGTCGGCTGACCTGTCCGTTCGTCGTCTGACCTGTCTGTCTGTTTGTCGGCTACCTGTCTGTCTGTTGGTTTACCTGTCTGATGGCTGACCTGTCTGTCTATCGGCTGATCTGTCTGTCTGTTGGCTGACCTGTCTGTCTGTCTCTCCGTCTGTCTGTCTGACGGCTGACCTGTCTGTCTGTCGGCTTACCTGTCGGACCTGTCTGACTGTCGGCTGACCTGTCCGTTTGTCGTCTGACCTGTCTGTCTGTCTGTCGGCTACCTGTCTGTCTGTCGGCTACCTGTCTGTCTGTTGGCTGACCTGTCTGTCTGTCTCTCCGTCTGTCTGTCTGATGACTAACCTGTCTGTCTGTCGGCTGACCTGTCCGTTTGTCATCTGACCTGTCTGTCTGTCCGTCGGCTACCTGTCTGTCTGTCGGCTGACCTGTCCTTTTGTCGTCTGACCTGTCTGTCTGTCTGTCGGCTACCTGTCTGTCTGTTGGCTGACCTGTCTGTCTGTCTCTCCGTCTGTCTGTCTGACGACTAACCTGTATGTCTGTCGGCTGACCTGTCCGTTTGTCATCTGACCTGTCTGTCTGTCCGTCGGCTACCTGTCTGTCTGTCGGCTGACCTGTCCTTTTGTCGTCTGACCTGTCTGTCTGTCCGTCGGCTACCTGTCTGTCTGTCGGCTGACCTGTCCTTTTGTCGTCTGACCTGTCTGTCTGTCTGACGGCTGACCTGTCTGTCTATCGGCTGATCTGTCTGTCTGTTGGCTGACCTCTCTGTCTGTCTCTCCGTCTGTCTGTCTGGCTTACCTGTTGGACCTGTCTGATTGTCGGCTTACCTGTCTTTCTGTCCGTCGGTGTATTTGGGTCGGATGCCAACGCCACATCTGTTTATGTTTGATGACATCATACCTTTTAAACGAACAGATCATCAGCAGTCTTTAATCTGATGACATCTTTGCTCTTTGCAACATTTCATCGGGATGATGACATTATTTTGCTTTAATGGTTGAGCTTGTTTGACTTTTGTTTGTGTAGATTTTTTCAGGGTTTCACTTCCTCCACTTTCTGTTCCGACATTATTTTTTCTGTCTGACGTTTATGGTTTATGTTTGTATTTTGACATATTCAAAGATATTATAAATATCTTTGTATATGTGTGTTTGTCTCCAGTACACGACCCCTGACCCCTGTAAACAGCTGTGGTGCAGCGACTACAACAACCCGTTCTACTGTAAGACCAAGAAAGGTCCGCCGCTCGACGGGACAAAGTGTGGGCCGGGGAAGGTAAGGACAGATTGAGCTCATCGTGGGTAAAAGGTCAGACGCTCGCTAGATGACAGGAAGTTTCATTTGACCCAGGTGTATTTTTGGGAACAGACGCCAGCAGGTTGATGTGAGCAGTTGGTGGTCAGAGCCAGGCTAGATGTTTCCCCCTGCGTCTAGTCTTTGTGCTAAGCTAGGCTAACCACGTCCTGACTCCAGCTCCATGCTGAACTTCCTTGCGTCTCCATGGTAACTGTTTCTTGTTGCAGCACTGTTTTAAGGGTTTCTGCATGAAGTTGACCCCTGACCTGCTGAGACAAGATGGCGGCTGGGGAACATGGAGTCCTTACGGCAGCTGCTCCAGGACCTGTGGGGGAGGGGTCAGGTTTCGGAGCAGACACTGCGACAACCCAGTGTGAGTGAGCTGTCAATCATCTGTGATGTCACAAATCAGTAGCACCAATCAGAGCGACTGACCTGTTGTTGTCCTCAGTCCAGCCAACGGGGGGCGCACCTGCTTCGGAAACAGTTATGAGTTCCAGCTGTGCGGCCAAGAAGACTGTCCACCACTGACTGACTTCAGGTCAGTAGGTCTGCTGTTTACTCTGTTATCAGATTCCACTGACTGACTCCACGTATCCTTCGTATGTTCTTTTCTTGTCTTGACTCTGTTCTACTTCGATTCTATTTGACTTAACCCAACTCCACTTGACTCGACTTCTCAACTCTAAACAGAGTGGACTGAACCAGACTGGACTCACTCAACTCTGGTCCACGTCATTCAACTTGACTTAACTCAACTCTCATCTGGACTCGTGTTTCATGTTGTGCTGTGCTGTGTTGTTTGTGTGTGTTATGTGGTATTGTGTAGTGT
Organism: Lateolabrax maculatus; assembly: GCA_031216445.1. Lineage (NCBI taxonomy): Eukaryota > Metazoa > Chordata > Actinopteri > Acropomatiformes > Lateolabracidae > Lateolabrax > Lateolabrax maculatus. The sequence continues at coordinate 274,877 of CM062197.1, forward strand.
GTGTTGTGTTGTGCTGTGCTGTGTAGTGTTGTGTTGTGTGTGTTGTGTTGTACGTGTTGTGTTGTTTGTGTGTGTTGTGTTGTGTAGTGTTGTGTTGTGTTGTACGTGTTGTGTTGTTTGTGTGTGTTGTGTTGTGTTGTGTTGTGTTGTGCTGTGTGTGTTGTGTTGTGTGTGTTGTGTTGTGCATGTTGTGTTGTGTTGTGTTGTCAAGTCAAGTCAATTTTATTTGTATAGTGCCAAATCATAACAAAAGTTATCTCAAGACACTTTCACATAGAGTAGATCTAGACTGACTCTTTAAAATATTATTTACAGAGACCCAACAGTTCCCATCATGAGCAGCACTTGGCGACAGTGGTGAGGAAAAACTCCCTTTTAACAGGTAGAAACCTGGAGCAGAACCAGGCTCTGGGTGGAGGACATCTGCATCGACCGAGTTGGGTTGAAAGGGGAGAGAGGGGGAGAGGGGAGACAGAACAGGAGGAGAGACAACAAATCAGACTAATAATAATAACAACTGCAGCAGTGAGTGTGGAGCAGGAACATGGGGGCAGTAGACGGCCGGCAATCACAGATCCAGACTCTACAGCTCCAGGGGTAGAAATACCTGCAGGAAGAGAGAAGGCGAAAAAGCACAGAAAGCACAAGGACTACCAGGAAGAAGTGGAGTTGGTAACCTGTATTAGTGGGATAGGAATGCGTACAGATAGAGAGGGAGAGGAGGAGAGAGAAGCTCAGTGCATCATGGGAAATCCCCCGGCAGTCTAAGCCTATAGCAGCATAACTAAGGGATGGTTCAGGACTCAGCTGAGCCAGCCCTAACTATAAGCTTTATCAAAAAGGAACGTTTTTAGCATACTCTTAAACGAAGAGAGGGTGTCTGCCTCCCGAACCCAAATTGGGAGCTGATTCCACAGAAGAGGAGCTTGATAACTAAAGGCTCTGGCTCCCATTCTACTTTTAGAGACTTTAGGTACCACAAGGAACCCTGCATTCTGTGAGCGTAGTGCTCTAGTGGGGTAATACAGTACTATCAGCTCTTTAAGATATGATGGTGCCTGACCAATAAGAACTTTGTAAGTGAGGAGGACGACTTTAAATTCTATTCTAGATTTCACAGGGAGCCAGTGAAGAGAAGCTAATATCGGAGAAATATGTTCTCTTTTGCTAGTTCCTGTCAGTACACGTGCAGCCGCATTCTGGATCAGCTGGAGAGTCTTTAGAGACTTATCGGGGCAACCCGATAATAAGGAATTACAGTAATCTAACCTAGAAGTAACAAATGCATGAACTAGGGTTTCTGCATCTTTTTGAGACAGGATATGCCTGATTTTTATAATGTTACGTAAGTGGAAGAAGGCAGTCCTTGAAGTCTGTTTTATATGGGTATTAAAGGACATGTCCTGATCAAAGATTACTCCTAGACTCCTTACAGCGGTGCTAGAGACCAGGGCAATGCCATCTAGAGTAATTATATCTATACATAGTGCGTCTCGCAGGTGTTTAGGACCCAGAACAATAACTTCAGTTTTGTCTGAGTTTAACAGCAAGAAATTGCAGGTCATCCAGTCTTTTGTTGTGTAGTGTTGTGTTATGTTGTGTTGTGTTGTGCATGTTGTGTGTGTTGTGTTGTGTGTGCAGTGTTGTACATGTTGTGTTGTGTTGTTTGTGTGTGTTGTGTTGTGTGTGTTGTATTGTGTTGTTTGTATGTGTTGTGTTGGGTTGGGTGTGTTGTGTTGTGTTGTGTTGTGCAGTGTTGTGTTATGTTGTGTTGTGTTGTGTGTGTTGTGTTGTGCATGTTGTGTGTGTTGTGTTGTGTGTGTGTTGTGTTTAACATTCTTCTCTGCATGACAACACTCCTGCACAAGGACATAGAGGCAGAGACATCAGGAGGAGCTCAGATCAGTGCAGATACTCGACAGTATGCCGACGACTTGCTCTTGTTGCACACAAAACACTCCAGCAGCTGCTGTGAGAGTTTCAGGCTGTTAACATCCCCCCACCAGAACTTCATAACTTCTACTTCTCAGACTCTCCTCTTGCCCTCTCCGGTGACTGCAACATCAATCAGGAAATCCAGAAAGGGAATTTGTGTGTGTTCTGTGGTGTGTTGTGTTGTGCTGTGCTGTGTGTGTTTTGTTCTGTTGTGTGTTGTGTGTATCTCAGCAGTCAGTTTGTTGGTGTTTGTGTGTTTGTTGATGTGTTGTTTTTCTCTTTCAGGGAGGATCAGTGTAAAGTCTGGAATCCATTTTATGAACACGAAGGAAAGAAACATCACTGGTTGCCGTATCAACACACTGACCGTAAGTGCACACATTATACACACACGATACACACACACAAACACACACACACACTATACACACATTGACCATATCTACACACACACATTTTTCCAGACCTAAAGATTAGATGAAAGTTTCCTCTCTGCTCTGTGTGTGTGTATGTGTGTGTGTGTGTGTTCACATGTTAAACTCATCAGTCAGGAATTTGTTATTGGAAGGAAACTTGTGGCCTCTCCTCCCCTTAACTTTTTAAAGTCTGAAAATATTTTGGTTTTCGCCTTTTTAAACTCTTAATGTTCCACCTTCAATGTTCCACCTTAAGTAGCCCTGACTGTATCAGTATAATAATAGTGTATAACAATAATAGTGTAATAACAGAATAAAACACTCTTATATGTGTGTGTTTTCAGCTGATGAGCGCTGTCGTCTGTACTGTCAGTCGAAGGAAACGGCCACGGTGGTTTTCATGAACAGAATGGTGCATGATGGGACGCCGTGTTCCTACAGCGACGCCCACAGCGTCTGCGTCCGAGGAGAGTGTGAGGTCTTTATTTTGTTTTAGTTTCTTTTTTTGTACCTCTTTAGTCTCCGTTTTGTTATAAAAACATCTTTTTATTGTCACTTTAACCGTTTGTTGCTCCTGAATCATATCTCTCTGAAGGGACTAAACTTGATTTATTTTATAGCAGAATATCTACAGTAGTACTTTCCAGTATTCATGTTATATGTTATCAACAGGAACTTGACTCCAGTTCTCAGTCCACAGACACACAGCTGAACATGACAGTAAAGGGTAATTTCACACTAAATTACAGTTAGTCACTTCATTACACGTTCTATTGATCCTCATCTCAATCTGAAGTTAATTACAGCACAGACTGGGATGCTCTGTATGAGCCACATGGTGAGGACATCGATGGCCTGACTGACTGTGTCTCTGAGTACATTGGGTTCTGCATAGACAACACCATCCCCACTAAAGAGGTCCGCTGTTACCCAAATAACAAACAGTGGGTAACAAGCGACCTGAAGGCCCTTCTCAACGAGATCAAGAGGGCCTTTAGATCACGGGACAGAGCAGAACTCAAACGGGTACAAAGAGAGCTCAAGCGCAGCATCAGGGAGAGCAAGGACAACTTCAGAAGAAAACTGGAGCACAAACTGGAGGACAACAACACCAGGGACGTCTGGAGTGGGATGAAGGAGATCACCAGAGGAGAGGTGGGGGAGCAGCTGGGAATGAACGACGTGCGAACGAGCTGAACACATTCTTCAATAGGTTCAACTCCAACCCCCCCACCCCCAGCGGACCCTCTACTGCCTCTACGACCACCCCTACTGCTTCTCCGAGCAACAACCCCCCACCTCCCCCCATCACCCCCTGCCCCACACCACCCCCGTCACCACCTCCCCCCACCCCCCTGCTGGCTTTCACTACAGACTTTTTCACACCTCCCACCCCCAGGACATCCTCACATCACCCACAGCCCCCCATCACCTCCTGCAACACACACCTCTCTGCACCACCCTCGTCACCTCCACCCCCAAACCCACCACTGACATCCCCCACCCCCAGTCTGGACTTCACATCACAGCCAGCCAGGTGAGGAGAGAGCTGGAGAGGCTCAAACAGAGGAAAGCTGCTGGACCGGACCGCATTAGCCCTCGTGTGCTGAAGGCATGTTCCAGCCAGCTCTGTGGAGTTCTCCAGCACCTCTTCAACCTGAGCCTACACCTTCAGAGAGTGCCAGTGCTCTGGAAAACATCCTGCCTGGTCCCAGTGCCCAAAAAAGGACGTCCTGCTGCACTGGAGGACTACAGGCCGGTGGCACTGACCTCTCACATCATGAAGGTCATGGAGAGACTGGTCCTGGCACACCTCAGACCGCTGGTGTGCCCATCACAAGACCCCCTGCAGTTTGCATATCAGCCCCATGTTGGGGTTGATGATGCAATCATCTACCTGCTGCAGAAGGCTTACTCCTCCCTGGACAGACCCAACACCTCAGTCCGGATCATGTTCTTCGACTTCTCCAGCGCCTTCAACACCATCCAGCCCAGACTGCTGAAGGCCAAACTGGAGGGCACGCAGGTGAGTGCTCCCCTCATCACTTGGGTCGATGACTATCTGACGGGCAGACCACAGTTTGTGAGATTACAGAACTGTGTGTCTGATCGTCTGATCAGTAACATCGGGGCCCCCCAGGGAACTGTGCTGTCCCCCTTCCTCTTCACCACATACACTGCTGACTTAAAGCACTGCACTGAGTCGTGTCATCTGCAGAAGTTCTGATGACACGGCCATTGTGGGGTGTGTTGAAGGCGGGGGGGAGGCTGAGTACAGGGACCTGGTCGACCGCTTTGTGAAGTGGTGTGGGGAGAACCGCCTGCAGCTCAACGTGGCAAAGACGAAGGAGATGGTGGTGGACTTCAGGAGGAACAAGCCCCTGCCCTCTCCTGTCTGCATCGGTGGGACGGATGTGGAGGTGGTACCTGCATACAAGTACCTGGGTGTCACACTGGACAATAAACTGGACTGGTCCACCAACACAGAGGCCGTCTACAAGAAGGGCCTGAGTCGGCTTTACTTTCTGAGGAGGCTCAGGTCCTTTAACGTCTGCAACAAGATGCTGCAGATGTTCTACAAGTCTGTTGTGGCGAGCACCATCTTCTTTGCCGTGGTGTCCTGGGGTGCGGGCATCAAGACAAAGGATGCCAACAGACTGAACAAAATCATCAGAAAAGCTGAGTCTGTGGTTGGCTCTAAGCTTGTCACCCTGGAGGAGGTGGTGGAGGATAGGATGCTGGCAAAACTGCTGGCAATCATGGACAATCCCTCTCACCCCCTCCACAAAACACTGGACAAGCTAAAGAGCAGCTTCAGCCACAGATTCATTCAACCCTGCTGCTCTAAGGAACGCTACAGGAAATCGTTCCTCCCAACTGCAATAAGACTCTACAACTCATCTACCTCTGTCAGAGTCACCACCACAGAACTGCACTAAATGTCTCCTTGCACTGTGTACCCTGTACAACACTCCTCTCCATATACTGGAACATTTAATTTTATTCTATTTTATTCTATTTTATTCTATTTTATTCTATTGTATTGTATTTTATTGTTGTATTGTATTTTATTGTATTTAAATATACCGGCTGCTATGATGACCTAATTTCCCTTCAGGGATGAATAAAGTAATCTATCTATCTATCTACAGCACAAGTTAGAAGAAGTTAGTAATCCCCCCAACCAGTGTCTCCTTCATGTTCCAAAGAGAGACTCTGATCTCATAACTAAGATCTCCTCTCACCTTGTTCCCTCTCCTCTCTCCATGTGTCCTCTCCTCTCTTTTTGTTCCCTCTCTCCTCTGTCCTTGTCTCCTTTCTCCTTGTTCCCACTCCTCTCTCCTCGTTCTTTCTCCTCTGTACTGTTCCCCTCTCTCCTCAAGCAGCATGTGGGTTGTGATGGACAGATCGCTTCAGACCAGCAGGAGGATCGATGTGGAGTCTGTGGAGGAGATAACTCCAGCTGTAAGATCGTCAAAGGAAACTTCACTCGCAGCACCAAGAAACAAGGTCTGAAAACCGTCTGGAACAGGTTCCAGTCACATGTCGAAGGCTCTTTAACCTGATCAGTACAGATGTTGCAGATGTTCTGTATGTTCTGTGAAAGTAATCAGCAGTTGGGCATCATAAGGTTTCGCAGGTATGGAGCTGGTCCTGCGGTACACAACGCAGTGATGGAGACGGGTGGTGCAGTTACTGATGAGCCACTGATAATTTTTCCGTTGATCAATTAATGAGTATTATTCCCATGGCATAGGTTACCTGAAGATCCTGGAGATCCCCAAAGGAGCCCGACACCTGTTGATCCAGGAGTTCAAAGGGACTCCTAACATCCTGGGTAAGGGGAGGGAGGAGGAGCCTGTTTTGTCCAACATCAAGTCGTCATTTTGTGGAAAACCTTGTTTTCTTGTTTCCTGCTCCAGCTGTGAAGAACCAGGAGACGGGTGACCTCTTCCTCAATGATGAAGGCGAGCTCCCAGAATCCCGAATGGTGATCGAGAAGGGTGTGGCATGGGAGTACAGCAACACCGAGGAGCAGGAGTCCATCCAGACCACGGGGCCACTGAAATATGGAGTCCTGCTGATGGTCAGTCCGTCAACACGGGAAAGTCCAACATGCTCACATTGTGTGTGATTAGAGTCTAAATCAGAAAAACCACAGCCTGCCTGTGTTTCTGCCGTCAGGTCCGCTCCCATGGCGATTCCAAGGTGACAGTGTCCTATAAGTACATCATCCAGGATCGTCTCCGGTCTGCGCTGGAGTCCAACCTGGTGCAGGAGGACACCATCTTCTATGAATGGGCGCTGAAGAAGTGGTCGCACTGCTCCAAACCCTGCGGAGGAGGTATGCAACTCTGGTAGTTGGTTATGTGGTTACCAAGGTAACAGCTGCACAGCAGTTTACAGTGTTGTTTGGTTACCAGGGAAACAGTACACAAGGTTTGGCTGCAGGAGGAAGGCCGATGGTAAAATGGTTCACAGGATGTTCTGCTCCAACATCAATAAACCCAGAGCCATCAGCCGCAACTGCAACAGCAACACCTGCAGCTCACCACGGTAACGCACCACAAGTCACCACGGTAACACACTACCCAGATTTGACTCCGTTTAGGCAACCAGTTTAGGCTATAAAACTGACGTTTTATAGCCCTGTGCCTGATTCAGATGAACGACTCAGCAGAACCAGACATCGGTCACATTTTGGGAACTGTGTTGGTCTGATGTACCCAAAATCTGACCAATGTCCTAGGACTAATTCAGGTGGGTCATTCGTGTCGAGAACAGCTGTGTCGTTTTGCCTCCCTGGGACTGTCTTCATATTAGGAAATAGCTGAAAGTATGTGATTAACAGGCAACATATCCACCCTACTTCATCAGGTAAGTGGTTAACATTGCAAGATGTGTTTAGATACAGAATTACTGACATCATGGTCCAATAAGACAGCCTGATTTATTGTAAAAATGCCTGCTGTTTCTCCCGCCTCAGCTGGATGACCGGAGAGTGGGAGAACTGCAGCGCCTCCTGTGGTCAGACGGGGTGGCAGCGTCGCTGGGTGAGCTGCCAGCAGACGTCTAGCACGGGGCAGCAGCAGCAGCATCGCTCAGTGCACAGCAAACTCTGTGGCAAGGACCGACCAGACGGGAAACAAACCTGCAACCGCATCCCCTGCCCCGCTTCCTGGCGAGCTGGGCCCTGGACCCCGGTACGAACAGCCAAATCAGGGGACTATTCACAAAGTCACAAAGTTATCTTCCCACCAGGAGTCCTCTGAAAGGGTTGGACTACCTCTTGCTTCCTCTCTCTGGACTTTTCTGAACTCCTTTCAAGATTACCATTGACTTCTCTCTTGCTAGACTACCACCTTCCTATGCCAGCTACTTTTAGCCTCTGGATGTTTGTTGAGTAAGACCACAGATCAATCTGATCAACATGTTTATGTTTATAGTGTTCAGTATCATGTGGAAATGGGACTCAGGAGCGTCAGGTTGCGTGTTCAAGTCCTGAGGGTTCAGCCCGAAACTGCAGCGAGCCTCAACCAATCAAAACCCGCACCTGCCAGGCCCCGCCTTGTAGTGGTAGGCATTGACCAATCACGTACCATACATCTTTGTACTGACAGGGAGGGAGGGATGCTGTGAGTTGTAGTCTGTGGGAAGCTGACTGTGTTTGTGTCCCCCTGCAGGTGACCAGAAGAACGTCATCATTCAGTGGCTGTCCAGGTCCAACCCAGAAGCTCCAAAGATCTCCTCCAGTAAAACAGAGACTCCCCCTCTTCCTCCTCCTTTCCTTTCCTATCTTCCTTCCATTGGAGAGTTGATTGTGAATGTTGCTGAGGTTATTGTTCTCTGAGATGATGGGATTGACTGTGATTTTCACAGATTCTGCAGAGTTGCAGGACAGAAGGATAGAAAAGGTTAATAGAGGATAAAAGACCTTGTGATGTCTGCAGAGAATTCAGTTTATTGTTTGTTTTGGGCTCATTTTGTTTTATTTGCTGTGACTCAGACCTGATCAGGAAAAACAGGTGTACATGACATCAGGTGAAAGTTCACCTGACTCTGTCTCTTCCTTTTATCTCAAGCTGCCTGTCAAAATAAAAGCTACAGATGTGCTTTTTCTCTGCAAAGGAGAAATAAGATAATGAGAACACGCATTACCACCAGATGTAAAGTTGTGATGTAATTCTTCAGGTCAGTATCCAGGTACAGATTACAGGGTAGCAACAGGTGGAGATGATGAGGTGATCACTGCAGATAAACTGTAAAGTCTTCATACGACTAAATAAATAAACCTGGAAACATCACGAGGGACTGACAGATCACCGGTGCTCCTGCTCTGTCTCCAGGGCAGCGTTGCCGTGGCGACCGTTCAGTGTTTTGCCGGATGGAGGTGTTGAGTCGGTACTGCTCCATTGCTGGATACCGGCAGATGTGCTGCAAGTCCTGCAGTGAGGGAAACTCCAGCAACTCCAGCAACTTCAGCAACTTTGGCAACACAAACCCGCCGCCTGGCAATAGCAGGTAGGCAGGGGGCAGGGGGACGACTTTGTATTTGTAGAAAGAAGTTGGAGGTTTTCTCATTCATACAGTCAGAGTTTGATCACAGCAGCATCTGGTGGTCGCTGGAGGAACTGCAGACCTCCTAAAGCTGTTTGCAGAGTTTTTGCGTATTGTATTAAATTTCCAGTAAATAAAACTTTAGGATGTTTCTCCAAGCATCAACTTTAATACTAAATATTAATTCAGTAATTAATATTTAATTGAAATAGTAATGAACGTTTAATGTTATAAAGACTTTAAACTTTAAACACTTAAAACTGTCCTGATCTGATGTGTTGTGTTTTTGTGTCGTAGTTTGTGGAGTTTAACCACGCAGACGATGACTTCAATGTCCGCCTCCTCCTGGTCTGACAGCATCAGTGACATCATCAGTGACATCAGCAGCACTCCACCTCCCAGCTTCACTGTAACTCCGTCCCCCACCAGCAGGAGCAGCACCGACTTCATGTACGTTGAGTACGACGATTACGATGAGTATTCGTCCCACGAGGATCCTTATATTCCCTCTGACACTCCTGTTATCATTCTGACCACCACCGCCACCACCATCACCACCGCCACCGCCAGCCGTCCAAGGAGAACTGCTCCACCACATTTATTCAAGAGGAAAACTACCACTCCCACAATGCCTCCTGCTACAGTTCCTGTAGTTACTGCTGAAGGTCAAAGTCCAACACCAACACCGCTCAGGACGTCTGCCGTCCCAAAGTTCCCCACAACAACAACGTCAGCTGATCCCGACAACATGATCACTGCCACATCATTGCCCAACAGAACATCAGGAGGGAGGAGCCTTCAAATCAAACCAACGCCGACATCGTCGTCCTTCTTCCCGCACTCCAAGAAGGAGAACAACTCGGTGGATGAGGTCCCGTATCGGATCGTGGGATTGGACGGGGACGTCACCAGGGGACAGCAGAACTACTTTGTGCCGCGGATGCCACCGTTCCGCGAGCGAACACAAAACAAACGCATCCAGCAGCTTCTGAACGAGAAACGACGCCAGGATCTTCTGAGGAGATCCAACAGGAGCAGAGAGGGTAGGACTGGCAAGAAACAGGCCGGGTTATAAGAACAGTTTCAGTTTCATCGTTCTTTCATGATGCCGCATGTGCAGCTTGCTCACTTTGTGCTAACACTTATGAACTCTTAACGAGAAACAGGAACAGACTGCAGAGCCCAAAAAAGAAACCAGGTTCTCTCGACTTCGTGTTACTGTCATGTTCGCCATGAAGCAACGTTAGCTCGTCCTTGGATCTAGAATATCCTGAAGCCTAGACCTGATCCTGAGAGGTTCACCAGGACCAGAATGTGGAAAAATTTACTTCAGCTTTTCTGGATTTCACCAACATGATGTTTGTACCAAATAATCCTGTTTCTAAATAAAGCAAAGTCTCATCCAGCTGATGTCATCACGACTCACCTGTTCGCCCTTAAAGGAACAGTTCACTATTTAAGAAAATCCTCTTCTTCTCTGAGTCAAATGTAAGATTGATTCATCTCTTCTTTACGTCTGGATGCTAAATATGAAGCTACAGCCTTAGCTCAGCATAAAAAGTGGAAACAGCTGGAAACAGCTGGAAACAGCTGGCCTGGCGCTGCCATAATCAAACAAAATCCACCTCCCAGCCCCTCTGAGCTCTCTGATTATCATGTTATATCTCATTTGTTTGATTTATACAAAATCTGAAGAGTAAAGACGACAATTCACTGTTTTAACAGGAAAAAAATCAAGTAAAAAACAACAACTGTAAAACAGGGAATTGGTGTTTTGACTTTGGATTTTGTACAAATCAATCTTCTCGTCTAACTCAGCTAAAGAGAATTTTTGCAAAATATAAACTATTCCTTTAAACACAAAGCTCAGGTCTGTAGAAACATCCTGTCCAGTTAATTTTATTCAGTCAAACACGTCACGACTGTTATAGAATATAGATAAATATAGAATATTTGTTTTTACGACTTTTCTGGTGTCAAACCTCTTTGAGTTTTCAGACTTGTGTTCCAAGCTGTTTCTGGATCAGTTTGATGTTTCAGACTCAAACTGAATTCAGATCAGATGAGTCACAGCAGCTTCTCCTATTAAAATTTGAATCAGTGGAAACAGCTAACAGGTTCAAACGTGGATCATCATCATGTTTTAAGAATGTTTTTTTCATTTTTCCATCAAATCCAGATGAGAGAAGAATCCAGAGAAACGGAGTCAAACTGCAGATACATCGAAAAGTATCTTACTTAGTATCTTAAATTACAAATACTTGATCCTCAAATGTGTCAAAATAAAATACAAAATACTGGTATGACAAAAGTAATTTAAGTATTTTTACATTTGAAAACACATAAATACTTAATTTACAAACTGATATTCTCACAGTTTAGTAGTCTAGCTGGTTGGTTGTGGTTAGTGAGTCTCTCCGTCTCTGCAGCCTCAGAATAATGCTGCTGTTGGAGGAAGTGAGGTTACTTTATCAGCCATGAAGAGTCTGGAGGAGCTCAGCGTGTTGTGTTCACTGTCTCAGAGATCAGAGAAACAAAACTAAGAACTACCAGCTGCGAGCCGGGCTACAGTCCATGAAGGAGGATGTAGATCGGATGATTGATCGCTGAACGTTTTCTTTTCTTTATGTGATTTTATTTTGAAACACTGTGTTACAGTGATGAGAGTTCCAATGGAGGATGAACTAATTTATTTTATCCACCATCGTAGATTTTTACTCACATTTGGAGAGAGCTGGGTGCTGATTTTGGACCCTGTCTGCCTGACAACGACCACTATAAAACATCCAAATGTTGCTATGCTAGAGATTGATTGGTCCCGACAGAAGCTGCTTATAATTGATCTCACTAGTGAATCTTATGATGACCAACCACAGGACGCCACTGTTAGCAGACAAACAAAAACTCTGAAAGTACCCTTTAAAAGAGAAAATGGTAGAAAAGCAGTGGAGGGATCTACCTAAATTGTACGTAAGTACACTGCTTGAGTCCAGGTCCATGATCTCTGCGGGAGCGACTACCTGTGAGGACAAACTCAGGGCTGAAGGAGCGCGCTGTGCCTGACAGGATAAACCCCGGGCTGCTGTGACCCCCGGCCCGTCCTTCAGACACAGGAAGCTAAGATGGCGGCCGCCGCAGTCAGGACTCTCGGCTCCACTTTGGGTAAAAACCTCCGAGAGATCCGCGTCCATCTCTGCCAGACCTCCGCAGCCAGCCGGGGGGCCAGGTGAGCTCCGCGCGGGGGGGGGGGGGTTCATAACGAGCTGCCTGTTAGCTTAGCATCACAGAGCCCGATGACCTGAACGCTGCTAACCGCTAACAGTTAGCACGGACCAGAGTTCATGATCAAATGTATCAATGAACTAACTGGATTATTGATGAGTTCAGTTATATTTGATAAAAACATCTGCAGCTGGCTTATTGTTGGAGACAGAAAACAATAAGGAACTATATATATATATATATATATATATATATATATATATATATATATATATTCAGATTCAAGGTTCTAATTATCTGTAATAATCCAAACAGTAAAATATCAAATAACGACACAACTCACCCATCAAGTCATTAAATATGTAAAAGGAGACACTATGCAAGTGTAATGTATATACACACACACACACACATATATCACTGAGGTTAACAGGAAGCAGATGATAGTCCTGTCTGTGTTTTGTAGAGACTTTGTGGAGCAGCACTATGTGAGTCTGAAGAAGTCCAACCCGGACTTCCCGATCCTGATCCGAGAATGTTCTGGGGTCCAGGCCCGAGTCTGGGCCAGATACGGTGAGTCTCCACACTCCCGATCACTTTAAGGTGTATTTCACACTGTTAGCATTGTTATATTTAAATCCTCTAACGAACTAATGAACAGCGCTGAAACTCCAACTCAGAAAGCAACTTTAATTAATCAATAAGTGAAATAAAATGGTTATATATGCAACAGTTCCACATTCTGCTTCCACCTCTTACCCTTCAGCTGCTTTCAGGGCTTGAAACATTAAACCATAATTTCAAATGTTTTCAGCGATTACACTTCAAATTTTATTACTGTATCCACTTCATCTGCTTTCAGTTCTTCCACTTAAACTGACATGTTTAAACCTGCAGGGAGAACACTTCAGTTTCCTTCAAAATACATCAGGTTTTACCGAATGATTCTAAATGAATGTCGTTAAAAACTAACAAAATAAAAGTTTTTCTTTCATGTTCTGGTTCCTTTAGACGGTTTCACCACCAGGATTTCTTCTTCTTCTTCTTCTTCTTCTTATTATTATTATTATTATTATTATTATTATTACATTATATAATATCCTGATGATGATGATGATGTTTGTGTCTTGTGTTCAGATTTCGGTAAAGAGAGCAGCGTATCAGTGGACAACATGTCAGCTGATCAGGTGGCTGAAGCTCTGCAGACCCTGGTTCATACCAAACCTTAACCCCCCGTCTGTGCAGGAAGTGGTTCAGTCCAAACTTGATTCTGTTTGTCTGTAAATGTGTTGATATGAATAAACCTCAGTAATGTCTCTCTGTTCCTGCTGGTTTCTCTTTTTAACCATTTTCCTTTTGATTAAAGAGGTTTTTCTGAGTTTTAAGGAGGTTCACCAGGTTTCACTCAGAATTTAACATGAAGCAGCTTTCTAACTTTGTGCTGTTCTTTAGTTCACAGAACAGGTTCCTTTCAATAATATAACTTTCTGTTGATGAATCTGTTCAATAAGTCAGAAAATAAACCTTCAGTCTGCAGAAAACACCAGCTGATCCTAGAGATCCTGCTGCAGTGCCTCTGTTGACCTGAAGGGGGCACTGCAGGACCTGGTCAAGTCAAGTCAATTTTATTTCTACAGCACCAAATAAAAACAGAAGTTCTCTCAGGACACTGTTACCACATAGAGCAGGTCCAGACCGACTCTTTAAATATTATTACAGACCCAACAGTTCCCACCATGAGCAGCACTTGGTGACAGTGGAAGGAAAAACTCCCTTTAACAGGTAGAAACCTGGAGCAGGACCAGGCTCTGGGTGGAGGACATCTGCCTCCACCCAGTTGGGTTGAAAGGGGGAGAGAGAGGGGGAGGACAGACAACATAATAATCAGACTAATAATAATCAGTGCAGCAGTGAGTGTGGAGCAGGAACATGGGGGCAGTAGACGGCTGCAGTCACAGATCCAGACTCTACAGCTCCAGAGGCACAAACACCTGCAGGAAGAGAGAAAGCTCCAAACTACAGGAAGAGGTGGAGTTAGTAACATGCAGTAATGGGATAAGAGAGGAGAGAGGAGCTCAGTGCATCATGGGAAATCCCCCGGCAGTCTAGGCCTATAGCAGCATAACTAAGGGAGGGTTCAGGGCTCACCTGAGCCAGCCCTAACTATAAGCTTTATCAAAGAGGAACGTTTGAAGCAGACCTTTTAAATGAGGAGAGGGGGTCTGCCTCCAGAACCCAGACTCGATAGGCTCGTTCGAGATGAGCCAGGCCTGCGCAGAATCGATCACCGGCGATCGCCGCGCAATGCATGCCGGTTAGTTTTGTGTCGGACTTGATCCCGACTTGTTCTGACGTCATGCACTAATGGACAACGATAACCTCGTGAGATCAAGGCGGCTGCAGGACCCAGGGCATGATGGGAAACGCCTGGCTGTCGCCTGATCAAACAGCTGATTGGCTCTAAGTTTTGTCCACAAACACCACGTGTTGTACAAAATCCTCATTTTCTGTGTAGACAGATAGTTTAATAAGAATTTATTTAGATTTTTCTAGAAAATAGTAAATGTTTCAGTCAGTGATTTATGAATTATGTTCTACTGAATGATGCTCTGATGATTTGACTGTGAAAGATGGACTTTCTTTATTGTTTAAATATGTTTGCACATCACTCTGATCCTGGTCTGTTTGAGTTCATGGTGTCTTGTAAGGGCTCGGCATGCATGACAAAAAATTTCACTAATACATTCATTCATATATATATAATTTAAAAAACGAATTAAATAATAAATACAAATTATAATAAAGCCTAAGCACAACTTGATGACTGTGTTTGTCAACCAGAGAAGATGAATATGTTTAGTCCAAGTTATAATTATTGTGAAGTGACAGAAAAGCTATTAAACATCTGTTGGGAACTGAGTCTAATATATTCTGTGTCTCTCTGAAGGAAACTTGTGTGTTATCGTCCTCACTGCTGCTGTTCCTCTGTGATGCCTGTATGAAGCTGTGAGGACGTTGATTCAGTATTTACATTTCTTAAAGTTTGGGTTGTATGATTGTTTTTATGTAAACTCCACCAGAGACAGTTCATCTTTGGCTCTACTTAAACTACAGGCAGCCTACAGATGATCGAACAGGACGTAAATATTTCCGTCACTTCCTGTATATTCTCTGAAGGCTGCTGGAAACTGTCCGACCTGACTGCAGCTTTCTGTCAGCGCCTCCTGCTGCTGCCGCCTGATCTCGTCCACTTTCCAGGCGACGAGCAGTTCATCTCCAACGAGCCTGATCATCAGCTGGACCTGTTGCTGGTTTATTGATCTGCTCGTTTCTCCCCGCGGCCTGCAGGCGGCGCTGAACCGGAAGTGACACAGCGTCACAACAGGGAAGTTCCGCTGAAGAAGCTAACTGAAGAAGCTAACTGAAGAAGCTAACGGACCAACAGTGGAGATAAACAAACAAACCGCCGGCTTCAGTTTGTATTCTCTGACGAACCGACTGGTCTCCTGGGGAAGGAGAACCGACAATCGCCGAGATGCCTGAAAGTGAGTCCGAGCTCCGGAAGTCTGATAACTACTCATTTATTAGCACGTTAACGCTAAGTTAGCCTGCGTTAGCACGATGCTAAGCGACCTGTAAACTGAAGAGACACAGATTCGTTTAAAACCGATAAAAAGTAATTCACATAAAACTGCAACTAAACACGATGATTATTAAAGTGAGTGATGTGTTTTAATCCAACAGATTAAATCTCTTCATGAGGCTCAGTTATCTTAGCTAAGCTCGAGTCAGATAACATCACACTGAACTCCGTTTAAAGACACGGAGCCGAATAAATAATAAATAACATTTTAATAAAAGAGGGAAAACTGTTCACCTCGGCTCAACTGCTGTAACTAAAGTCTCTAATACAACTTCCTATTTTTACTGAACATCAATGAGCTGCTTCCAACTATTAATCCTATGAGATCAGTTAATCGACAGAAGATCAGTCTTATTATTATCTATTACTTCTCTGTATCTGGTTCCTGTCTGCCTCTCGTCTTCTTCTTCTGCTGCTGCTGTAATGATTAATTCCATTTTGGATTAATACAATTTCATCTTAATTGATTAAGTGGTACATGGACTGCATTTATATTATGCTTTTCTAGTCTAGCGACCACTCAAAGCGCTTCACAACACATGCCAACATTCCCACATTCACTCACACATTCATACACTGATGGCCGAGGAGCCAACCGGCTCACCAGGAGCCGTCAGGGGTTCAGTGTTTCCACCTCCTGAGCCATGTTTACATAATTTTAAGGCACCTGGCTTCTCAAATGTGAATCAGTTGCTCAAGACTAGTGTCACTCTGTGTGCTGCAGCGCCCCCTGCTGTCAGCCTGTGTGCTGCAGCGCCCCCTGCTGTCAGCCTGTGTGCTGTCAGTCACTAACATGTGTTTTCTGTGCAGCTGAGAGTTACTCCAACCCTCTGGCTCCTGAAGGCCACGAGCTGGACGACCACAGAGCTGCTGCTCAGTGAGTATCGATAGTGTGTGTGTGTGCTCGTTACTCTGTAGTGTGTGTGTGTGTGTGTGTGTTAACCATGTGTGTCTCTTCAGGTCCAAACTCACCAATGATGACTTCAGGAAGCTGCTGATGACACCGCGGGCGACGCCCTCCTCGGCCCCGCCCTCCAAGTCCCGTCACCATGAGTGAGTGATGGAGGACTGAAACACACCTGACGTCAGGACAGAAACACCAGAAAACACCTGACGTCAGGACAGAAACACCAGAAACACACCTGCAGTCAGGACAGAAACACCAGAAACACACCTGCAGACAGGACAGAAACACCAGAAAACACCTGCAGACAGGACAGAAACACCAGAAACACACCTGCAGACAGGACAGAAACATCAGAAACACACCTGCAGACAGGACAGAAACACCAGAAACACACCTGACGTCAGGACAGAAACACCAGAAAACACCTGCAGACAGGACAGAAACACCAGAAACACACCTGCAGACAGGACAGAAACACCAGAAACACACCTGCAGACAGGACAGAAACACCAGAAACACACCTGCTGACAGATAATAATAATGATGATGAAGGAAGTCACTAGATTGTTTTTTTCCCCCCAGAATGCCGAGGGACTACAACGAGGATGAGGATCCTGCAGCGAGAAGGAGGAAGAAGAAGAGGTGAGCGTGTTTATTAGATCATATTTCTTCTTATTGATCACAGATCAAAGATGCTCTTCCACAATTCTGACTTAAAACTTGTTCTCTGTTAGCTGTTAGGAGTCTCAGTTCTTTTAATCAGAGCATTCTGAGCTCCAGTTGATCCAATCATGTTGATTATTTATTGTTTTTGTTGCAGCTACTATGCTAAGCTCCGTCAGCAGGAGATGGAGCGAGAGAGAGAGCTGGCGGAGAAGTACAGAGACAGAGCGAGAGAGAGACGAGATGGAGTCAACAAAGACTACGAAGAGACAGAGCTGATTAGCACCACGGCTAACTACAGAGCTGTGGGACCCACCGCTGAAGCGTGAGCCCTGCTAATGTTAACTCTGCTAACAGTATCATTTAGTTTAATTAGAGATCAGCAGCTCCTGATGGTTCATATGTTTCTGTTCCCTGATTCCCTGATTTTGTGTATTTACTAGTATATCAGTATATCTGTGCCTATACCAGCATATTGGTGTTTTTGTGCTGGTATTAGTATATTTGAAGTGTATTAGTGTATTTGTGGTGTGATTCTCAGAGATAAGTCTGCAGCAGAGAAGCGTCGTCAGCTGATTCAGGAGTCTAAGTTTTTGGGAGGTGACATGGAGCACACTCACTTGGTGAAAGGTCTGGACTTCGCTCTGCTGCAGAAGGTGAGAGACTGAACACCTGTTGTCATCATCACAGGTGGTTAGCCTAAATGCTAACACGTAGCCGCACCACAGAAACAAACTGTAAAGACTGTTTATAAAGATGGCCAACACGTCTCCACTTCCCCCCCGCTGCACAACATTGAAGCCAAAATAAACCCCGGATATGGGCGCCACCATCTGGTGATGTCGAGGTCCCGGCACAGCTGTCAATCATGAAAAATTAACACATATCGGCGTGATATGAACTACCTTAAAAAACAGAAACCATCTTTGGGAAAAATGTATTTGAAAGGTACGTTGTAGTTTTTAATTTGGCCCATCTGCTAACATGGAGGGGGCGGGGGTCTTGTGACCTGTACTGCAGCCAGCCACCAGGGGGCGATCCTTTAAAACATACGTGTGTGTGTTACAGGTGAGAGCTGAAATCACCAGTAAAGAGAAAGAAGAAGAAGACATGATGGAGAAAGTCCAGAAGGAGGCAAAGTAAGTAACTTTGCCTTTATTCTGAGAACTTTTATTATTATTTCATTATTTGCTGCTGAGGACACGGTTGAAAGCTCCAGAACAAGCGAGTAAGAGGACCTTGAGTGGTCAGCTGTTTGTTGTCAGAAGCCTCAGAGGAAACTTATAATATGTGAGTTCCAATAAAGTTGTGGATTTTCAACTCTTTTGATATAAACGTGATGAATAAATAAATCTTTATTAACTGTATCTGAGTTCAAGGAACAGTTCTGACCTTTGACCTCTCTGTCTCTTGCTGACCTTTGACCTGTCTGTGCGTGCAGGAAAGACGTGGAGCCGGAAGAGAAGATCGAGTTTAAGACTCGTCTCGGTGAGTTGAATTGTGTTTAGTTCTGATTAACTCGTGTTTATTGTCGTCTGATCATCTAAAGACGACGTATCTCTGTCTTCAAACACAAGAAACAAGTCGTAATGTTTTCAGACAAAAAGTCATCGTAAAGAATGAACCCCCCCCCCAGGTAGAAACATCTACCGCGTGGTGTTCAGGACGGGTCAGGTGGAGAGGAACGAGCTCTTCCTGCCCGGCAGGATGGCGTACGTGGTCGACCTGGACGATGAGTTCACTGACACAGACATCCCCACAACTCTGATCCGCAGCAAAGCCGACTGTCCGAGCATGGAGGTACTGACACATCTGGACCTGCACAACATCTGTACAACATCTGTGTCCCAGTTGACAGGCTGCAGAGTTTCGGCTGATGATCCAGATCTTTAATGTCACTCTGTGTGGAGCAGCTCCAGTTCTTAAGTGCTCCAGTTCTGATCCTGGATCTGGTTGTTGGCTAAAGGTTTTTTATTGATTATTGATCTAATATCGTGTTCTAACTGTTTGTCTCAGGCTCAGACGACTCTGACCACTAATGACATCGTGATCTCGAAGCTGACTCAGATCCTGTCGTACCTCAGACAGGGAACCCGACACAAGAAGATCAAGAAGAAGGACAAAGGTCTCTTTGTTTCCAATATTTACAGAAACACACCTGTACTGGAAGTGTTAACAGCTAACGGATGCTAACAGCTGCTAACGACGGCTAACGGCTGTGTCTGTGTTGCAGGTAAACTGGATGAGAAGAGGGCTCCTGAGGCGGATCTCAGGTCAGTTCACAACACAGAGCTGGAACTCTGTTCTGTAGCTCAGCTTCAGCATCTCCATCAGACTGAGTCTCTCTTTGTGTTTCAGTATCTTTGACGACATCGGGGACTACATCCTGTCCACCAGCTCGTCCTCTAAACCTCCCAAAGACAAAGACAGACACAGAGAGAGAGACAGGGAGAGAGAGAAAGACAGGGAGAGAGAGAGGGAGAGAGAGGAAGAAAGCAAGAGGAGACACAGCTACTTCGAGAAGCCACGAGGAGACGAACACCAGGTCGGACAGACGGGTTATTATGGATTTTGTTGTTGTTGTTGTTGTGATATTGTCTGAAACTAACTTCCTGTCCATCTGTCTGTCTGTCTCTGTAGGTCCTGGAGGTGGATGCAGGTAAATCTCTTAAGTTATTTCTAAGTTCCTTTCACATAAAAACAAAAATTAACTGATGAATAAACTAACGAGTAACTCTTTATCTATTTGTCTGTCTGTCTGTCTGTCTGTCTGTCTGTTCCCCTGCGTGTCTCTCTGTCTCCCTGTCTGTCTGTGTGTCTGCCCGTCTGACTGTCAGGTCCTGGATCAGTCAGAGAACAGATCAAGATCATCAATGAGAAGTTTGCAGGAGCAGCAGGCAGCCAATGGCCGGGCCAGGAACCATATCCTTTAACAAGGGAGAGGAGTACAGTGTGTAGTGTTACACAGTACAGTGTGTAGTGTTACAGTACAGTGTGTAGTGTTACACAGTACAGTGTGTAGTGTTACACAGTACAGTGTGTAGTGTTACACAGTACAGTGTGTAGTGTTACACAGTACAGTGAGCAGTGTTACAGCAGTTTTGTTCCTTAACCAGGTTAAACTGGTTCTCAGAGGAGAGACGGCAGCAAAGAACAGCTCGGAGATTTCTTTGGAGGATCAAACTCCTACGCAGAGTGTTACCCTGCTACGTAAGATACACAACACAACACAACACAACACAACACAACACAACACAACACAACACACCCCAGCCTGCCACACAACATACTACACATTTAAACACACACAGGCTAAACGTTAGCGACTGTGATCCTTCAGTTCATTGAGCTTCTGTTGCTCACCAGAGTGGTGTTGGCATCCTGTCGGCAGGAAGTGGAGCAGAGTTGAATATGAATGAGAGAAGGTCGATTTGTCTTCAGGGCGTTTTATTTTATAATCTCTCACTCTTAAAACAATGAAACACTCTACACGCTGTGTTGACCTACATTTGGGGACAATCACACACGTCCACTGTGGGCAGTGTGGAGTCACACACATTCAACCAATAAGCTTCTGTTGGGAACTAAACCATCGCCTGTATAAACCAGCACACACACATAAATAAATAATCATATGTGTGTTAGTACTCTAACTATGTGTGTGTGTGTGTGTGTGTGTGTGTGTGTGTGTGTGTGTTCAGGATGGACGACCTGGCTGTGGACAGTGATGAGGAGGTGGATTACAGTAAGATGGACCAGGTAACTACAACTCCCAACATGCAGTCAAACCCCTCATTTAATGCATTATTATTAATATACACTATTTTTTACAATTAAGTAATACAGAGTTGAACAATACTGGAATCAGCTAATAACAAGTTTACTTCCCCCACGTCTCTAAAACCCCCAAATCCTTAAAAGTAGTAAAAAAGACAGGTTGGTTGCAGTAGTAGTACTGGTTGTAGTAGTACTGTGTACTTGCTGTACTTGTACAACTTCCCAGATTATGTTTGTTTTGGAGAGCAGACAACAAAGTGATGGTTTAATACAATAGATTTAATGTGAAGTTACTCTCTAGGAGAGAAGTGTTCCTGGGATGGTGTATTTTATCTTAGTAATGATGTTTGTCTGTCCTGTCGTCTGCAGCATCAGCAGGTTTTCATGTGTTTCAGTAGAGCTGCAGTAGGGGGCGCTGTTCCACTGCAGGCCACCCAGTTACAGCACAGTTTACCTGGATCCTCATGACTGCTGATAGAAACTGAATATTGTTTTCATTGTTTCAGTCATTTGTGCAGTGAAACCTGAACTGTAATCTGAGCTGAACGGGAAGTGAAAGTTCAACGGTCCTCATGTTGTTGTTAAACCAGTGGCTGTGTGTGTGTTTCAGGGGAATAAGAAGGGTCCGTTGGGTCGGTGGGACTTTGACACTCAGGAGGAATATTCAGACTACATGAACAACAAGGAGGCTCTGCCAAAGTATGTCTGCTTCTCTCCTCCCTCAGCTCTGAAGGACAGACTTCCTGTGATACTGTCGTCTGACCACTGATAGAACGTCATCACAGTGTCTCATCACGTGTTTGATGTCAGATTAAAAGTTTCCCACAACTGTGATCATGCAGTTATGAAGTCATTATATAATTATAATTATGAGTGAATATATAATGTATACATTTTATTGATAAATAATTAGCATGTTACACAATAATAAGCTCATAGTTTATAAATAAACATTCTGTGTAGTTTGACTACATTAAAAACGAAACTGTGTTTTAAATTATTCTGTTGTCGTATCATGTTATAAATCCAAGGCAAACTATTAAGGCAAACTATTGGCGTGGTTCTTGTTGCTGGATACAGTGAGAGTACGTTGATGCTGAAGTTTGTCCCTACAGGGCTGCCTTCCAGTACGGCATCAAGATGTCTGAAGGCAGAAAGACTCGACGCTTCAAAGAGACCAATGAGAAGGCAGAACTAGACCGACAGTGGAAGAAGATCAGTGCGGTGAGAAACACACCCCCGAACGCCTCTCAAACACACCCCCAAACGCCCTGAACGCCTCTCAAACACACCCCCAAACGCCCCGAACGCCTCTCAAACACACCCCCGAACGCCTCTCAAACACACCCCCAAACGCCCTGAACGCCTCTCAAACACACCCCCGAACGCCTCTCAAACACACCCCTGAACGCCTCTCAAACACACCCCCGAACGCCTCTCAAACACACCCCCGAACGCCCTGAACGCTCCGAAACATGCCACATACACGTCAGAAAACAGTCAGTAACAGTCAGTAACAGTCAGTGTCTGTTTCTGTGTTTCAGATCATTGAGAAGAGGAAGAAGATGGAGGCTGATGGGTGAGTACTTCCTGCTTTTTGTTTGACTTCAGCGCCTCGCCATCATCATGGGTGCAGTATAGAAAACTCTCAGCCGTGTTTCCCACTCGCAGTATTTTCCCCGTAGACCTTGACACTCGTCAGGACTGTCCAGATATTTTGATGTTGCGTCACATTGATCGGTCACCTGTCAGCCTCTGTTCTCCACCTTTATTGTTTTTTGTATCAATATTTAAAGGGATTCACCGATGTGACAAATTTAACAGTTTCTTCAAGGAATTTTCATGTCGTGAGTCTTTAGGTTAATGTGACAGTTTGTCTGTCTACGCCTGTTCACTCCTGCAAACAGTCAGGCAGGAAGAAAACAGTCAGTTAACAGTGTTTTTGTGTTTCAGGGTGGACGTGAAGAGGCCCAAATACTGAATACCCCTTGCTTCATATGTCCTTGTCCGCTGCTGTCAGTCAGTATCAATATTGATCCGTTACTATCTGTTATTGACACACTCATAAACGTTCATGTATCTGATCATGTATCATTGATCTGTGAAGTGTTTATTAGTTTTTATTGGAAACATTAAATTGTAAACAGATTAAAGTTCAATAACTCAATAAGCGTTAGTAGCTTGATGTCTGTTATTGATTAGTTAGTGATATCTGATGTTATTGATTAGTGATTTTGTTTTCTGAGAAATGTGAATCATCAATAAACATAAAAGCATGTCAATAAAACTGTTGTCTTTACTGGTTTGTGCGAGGATTGATCAATTCATAGATTGAAATTCTTTATTGATCATTAAAATACTCAGTCCAGAGATGCCCGAGAAACAGAAATCATCAAAAGGGTAAAAACATTAAACCCAGAGGTTTATTTCCACTGTTGGGTTGAAGAAGCATTGTTTCATTTTAAAAGACAGATTGATCGCGATGAACACAACAATATTAATCCATAAACATTCCAATAACCTGTTCAGGTGAAGTGCTAAGCTGGAACAACATCCCAATATACCACAAAGTGAATCCAAACCATCGAACATGAACCCAGGATCTGATTTACAGCCGGACTCGAACCTGTAACGCGGTGTTCACGGTGGAACGTTTGATGTTTTACTGGTTTCAGTTGACCTGAAGTTTGTTTATCGGTCAGATGGACTCATTAATTAAGAGGCTAATTAAACTGTGTGTGTTTGTAACAGAGTGTTTGTACTAATGAGTGTTTGTTGATCTCGTTAAGGGGCTGCTGTTGTCACAGGACTCGTTAAGCTCGTTAACACGCAGCAGCTCGTTAGGAGATCAAACTGTTTGTGTTTGTTGTTGTTGATGATAGAAACATGTTCAACACTTCCACGGACAACTGGACTAATTAGCCTTCCGAATTAGCATCAACAACGCTAACGAGTTAATTATCCCGAGAGTGAGTGAGTGTGTGTGAGTGAGTGACGGACAGCTGGACTGATGAAAATGTATCTGGATGTTTCTGAAGACGCTAACGAGATGTTAACGAGATGTTAACGAGGCCTCGGAGCTCCGCCCACCAGCGGCCCCAACAGGAAGTTGATTTTTCAGCCGGACACACATCAAAGACATTTTTTGTTTTTAATTTAATGATGTTGATATTTACAACCTGATTTGTTAGTCCTGAATATTTAATATAAATATAATATTTAATATTCAGCAAACTTGAATCTTTATTTTGGACTTCTGAGGTCAGTTAGTTCAGTTGAGTTCAATTTTAGTTTTGATGCGTTAACAGGCTCAAAATATTATGTCTAAAACATTTTCTGACCTGAAACTCATTTTAAAATAAAAAAACACCAACAAAAATGAATTTATTTATTAAGGATTATTAAAGATCGGTGACCTACAGGGTTCACCGGTACCAGTGAGGAACATATAAACATAAAAGAAAGACAATTAGTAAATAACTCTAAAATAGTCACTCATGATAATGAATGAAGGTTCGTTCGGACTCAAATATTCCGATATTCTGTCATTCATAAATTTTGTATTAGTAAATCTGACTTGCAGGTGGAGAAGGTTCACTGGCAGGTGGAGGAAGTAGACTGGCAGGTGGAGGAAGTGCTGGTGTGTGTTGGTGAGTTTCAACATTAAAATAGTTTCATTTTTACTGTGACTTTTCGTTCCTTCTGTGAGAAACTGAATTTATTTTGTTCTCTGATGAGCTGAACTCTTCTCTGATTGGTCGACTTCACTGCTGTCCTGCTCTGTTGGTCAACATTTATCACAGTGACGGACAGAGCTGACCAATCAGATCGGTCCACACACACACACAGACACACACGTTTGTACTTCTATACCTGTGAGGACATTCATTAACATAATACCCCCCCAGTCCCTTACCCTGACCTGAACCTGAACTTAATTCTAACCTGACCCTTCAAACCAAGTCTGAACCCTCAAACAGCCTTTACAAACATGTCCTCACTTTATCAACATGTCCTCACTTTACTAACATGTCCTCACTTTACCAACATGTCCTCACTTTACTAACATGTCCTCACTTTACAAACATGTCCTCACTTTACTAACATGTCCTCACTTTACTAACATGTCCTCACTTTACTAACATGTCCTCACTTTACTAACATGTCCTCACTTTACCAACATGTCCTCACTTTACTAACATGTCCTCACTTTACTAACATGTCCTCACTCCCATGGTCCAAAACTCAAACTGACTCTCACAAAGCTAGATGTACGAGTACAGACAAACACACACACACACCTATAGTGGTAGGACCAGGACCTAAGGGTCTGACTATCTGTTCGGATCCTACTGGGACCTTAACAGGTACCACAGCTAGTAAACCAGCTGATACAATGGTCACATGTACTGAAAAACCAGCACAGATACTGGACTCAGCAGCAGTCGTCTAACTGGTAACTGTACTGGTAGAACTGGTTCTTATGCGGGTCTGACTGTGATTCTTGAGTTTTGAGAGACTCCAGGTCCAGATGAGACCTGGTCTGAGACCTGACTGAAGTACAGCGTTTTCCTTTGTTCTCAGTTCTGCTCTCTGATTGGTCCAAACTCTCTCAGGTAAAACTGGAACTGAATCAACGCTTTGTGGAAAGGTTTAACTGTGTGTGTGTGTGTGTGTGATGGATGAGGGTGTGAATTGTGTCGTGACATTAACCTGCTGTGTTTTAGCCCAGTTTTCACACACACACACACACACACACACACACACACAGGGTGTTCCCACGATGACCCAGTTAAGTAAATGAGAACATTGGGTCGCCTTTTGCCTTCATTGCCTCTCTGACACACACACACACACACACACACACACACACACAAACACACACAAATCTCTGTGTGTGTTTGTGTCTCTATACAACTATCTTTGTGAGAACCAGTATGAGTTTTAGGCCATGGGAGTGAGGAAAGTGAGGACATGTTTGCCGGTCCTCACTTTCAGAGACTTAGACTTAGTTAGAATTAAGTTCAGGTTCAGGTCGGGGGGGTGACGGCTATTATGTCAATGAATGTCCTCACAAGTATAGAAGTACAAACGTGTGTGTGTGTGCCAGACTGGAAGAAGAAGGAAACTGTAAATTCATATTTAAAATTTTTAATAATTAACAACATTTCTTCTTTTTCTGTTTCAGGTTTAAATCTGATGGTTTTATTTTCTGTCAACAAACACGTGAAATTTTCAGGTCACGTGACTCGAGTCCCAGTCTGATGGTGGTTCGGGACCCTTTTGGACCGCTGACCAGTTTGTATGTCGGCCCCCGCAGGGAGTCAGTTTCAGATTAAACCTAGAAAATCAGTAATCAATAATATGAGCTCCACTTCTTCTGTTGTAAAACACAAACTTCAGGTTCTGGGTAGAACCAAGTCCCAGGTTGAAAAGCTGATAGAAACAACAAACTCTCACATCTGTTCAGTATTTACATGTAAAACTAATAAGAACTATTGTACGGTATCCCGGGCCATACGGTCCTGTGCTTCAGATAACTGAGGTTTTCACAGAACCAAGTGAAGAACTTGTAAAAGTCAGCAGGAATGAAGTCAGTCAAAATGTGTCACACATCATCCGCTGTCTCCTTCATGAACAGGTAACAACGACCTCTGACACTCCTGCTTCCGCTTCAGAGGCCGTTAAGTCCAACCGGCCAAATGTCTCGAGAAAAGTCAGAGCAACTGGTCCGAGTGATTCACATCCGATCGATCCAATCGATTGATGTATTTCTATGTATGCGTATGTGCTGGCAGCGTTGTGGTATTATAAGAAGAAGAAATATGAGGAAAAACAATAATAATCATAATAATAAAACTAAAACTAAATCAAGTACTACTGCAGGAACGACTTCATCAGTTCTAACTAACAAACACTAAATCAAGTTTTACAGCAGTAAAAAAAAATGGAATACAGGTTTATAAATACACGAGGTTTGACTCCGCTGCCTACAGGTGGGAACTATCAACACCTTTATCAGCAGATTTCAGTTTGTGGTTCTGTTTTAAAACCAGTTCACTCTCGTCCTCCTAGTTCAGATCCAGCGGAGGGTTGGCGGTAAATAATCCTACAAACATGAGTCAGATGTTTCACCTGATGACATCACAGGTGGTCATG
Source organism: Lateolabrax maculatus (assembly GCA_031216445.1). Lineage (NCBI taxonomy): Eukaryota > Metazoa > Chordata > Actinopteri > Acropomatiformes > Lateolabracidae > Lateolabrax > Lateolabrax maculatus. The sequence continues at coordinate 302,157 of CM062197.1, forward strand.
TGACACAATAATAATGACAACATCATTAAAAACAGGAAGCAGAAAGAAGTGGCTGATGGGATTTTGAGTACATTTTCCTCTTGTTTTTTATTCATCACTCTTCTGTTTTTCTGTTTCAGGTTCAGTTTGAGTCCATTACAGCTCATCGTTCTCCTCCTCTTCCTCCTCCTCCTTATCCTACTGTTTCTCCACCTCCTCCTCAGTTCATCTGTTCATCCGGTCCGAGTGACAGATTGAGGTCTCAGAAGAGGAGTGGAGGTTTCTCTGCAAACACAAAGTTTCATTTAATTCAACTTCATAAAACTGCCGAAAATTAATTCAACATTTCAGATGAAAACAGTCAGAAGAACTTCTGTTGCTTCAGGTTCCAGTTCTAGTTGATGTGGCGCCACCTGTGGTCACAGATGGTCACAGCAGGTGAGTTTAATAATGATTTAACATGACGATCAGAGAATCGAGAGACACGAACCAGGTGAGACTTGGAAGAAGAAAAAATGTTCTTATTTGTTTGACTGAACAACAGGAAGTTGTAGAAACATGTGACACATCAACACATCACTGCTCTGATAGATGAATCTTATTATCCCGTCAGTGTGTGTGTCTGTGCGTGTGTCTGTGTTGTTCTGCTGTGTAGTTTGTGATTGTTTCTCCTGATTCAATTTCACAGTCAACACACGCAGGAAGATGAACACATCATTTAAAGTGACAGAAACTCTTCTGTGTTTGAGACATTTTGTTCTTTGTTTTATTATTTTCTCATTTAATCGATTCATTTAAAAAAAGGCAGTTAGATAAAATAAAACATTGGAATGCGATTAATTTCCAGGACAAAGTGTGGATTGTATATTTATAATATTTTGAAAATTAAGTTTCCAATTTCCAAGTTGTTGCGCTTCCATTTATTAGGCCTTTTTGAACGTTTCCATGGCAGCGTAAGACAAATATATTGATTATTTTAAAAAGGTGACAAGGTTTGAACATGATGATGAAGGTGTGAACCTGATGATGATGATGATGATGATGATGAGGGTTTGAACATGATGATGATGATGATGATGATGATAAAGGTGTGAACCTGATGATGATGAAGATTTAAACCTGATGATGATGATGATGATCAAGGTTTGAACGTGATGCTGTGTGGTCGTATTACCCCACTGGAGCACTACGCTCACAGAACGCAGGGTTACTTGTGGTACCTAAAGTCTCTAAAGTTTGGGTTCTGGAGGCAGACCCCCTCTCCTCATTTAAGAGTCTGCTTCAAACGTTCCTCTTTGATAAAGCTTATAGTTAGGGCTGGCTCAGGTGAGTCCTGAACCATCCCTTAGTTATGCTGCTATAGGCCTAGACTGCCGGGGGATTTCCCATGATGCACTGAGCTCCTCTCTCCTCTCTTATCCCATTACTGCATGTTACTAACTCCACCTCTTCCTGTAGTTTGGAGCTTTCTCTCTTCCTGCAGGTGTTTGTGCCTCTGGAGCTGTAGAGTCTGGATCTGTGACTGCAGCCGTCTACTGCCCCCATGTTCCTGCTCCACACTCACTGCTGCACTGATTATTATTAGTCTGATTATTATGTTGTCTGTCCTCCCCTTCTCTCTCCCCTCTCCCCCTCTCTCTCCCCCTTTCAACCCAACTGGGTGGAGGCAGATGTCCTCCACCCAGAGCCTGGTTCTGCTCCAGGTTTCTACCTGTTAAAGGGAGTTTTTCCTTCCACTGTCACCAAGTGCTGCTCATGGTGGAACTGTTGGGTCTGTAATAATATTTAAAGAGTCGGTCTGGACCTGTTCTGTGTGAAAGAGTCCTGAGAGAACTTCTGTTATGATTTGGCGTTATACAAATAACATGGACTTGACATGTTATTCTTGTGTTTTTGTCTGTTGGTGTTGTGTTTGTTTGTTGTTGTATTTGTTTTGTTTGTTGTTGTTGTGTTTGTTTTGTTCATTGTTGTTGTGTTTGTTGTTTTGTTTATTGTTGTTGTGTTTGTTGTTTTGTTTGTTTTGTTTATTGTTGTTGTGTTTAATGTTGTGTTTGTTGTTGTCGTTGTCACCTCGAGCTGCAGAGTTCTCCTGCTGTTTGTTCTCTGCCTCGATCTCAGGAATCACTGCGTCTGAGGAACAACAGAAACACCTGAATACATGTTAGCCATGCTAAGCTAATATTCCTGGAAGCTATCAAGCTAACAAACATTAGCTTTCTGCGCTGTTAGCTACGTTTGTAATTTCACTCACAGCAGCGACAATAAACATGTCAACACATCAACAAGAATACTGGTTCTGATTTAACATCCTGTAATCAGCAGGAAGAGAAGAAGAAAAGTACAGGAATGAAAGGACAAGGAGAGGAAGAAGAGGAGGAAGGAGAAGAAGAAGACAAAGAAGAAGAAGAAGAAGAGTGTTGTATCTGGTGACCTGTGATGGAGTCGGAGTGTTTGAGCGCTCTCTCCACCTGTTCTCTCCTCCTCGACTCGAAGTCTAACGCCTCCTGCAGCTTCCTCTTCGCCTTCTTCTCCTTCTTCAGCCTCCGCTGGATCGACACTGACACACAAACAGACCATAATAACCTTCATTTAAAGGGCTCCATGCTTTTTAATGTATAAAATAAAACTTTACGAAACATGTTGATGAAAAAACATCATAATACAGTTTTCCAGTTTAGTATGTGTCTGTTTCACCTCTGGTCTACCTGTCTCACCTCTGGTCTGACCTGTCCAACCTGTCTCACCTCTGGTCTGTAGTTCGGAGCTCAGTTGTCTCTGCAGCGTCTGTCGGGCGTCTCTCTCTCTCTCCAGCTCCAGTTTTAACTCTTTCCTCTCCATCTGGTTGTGTTTGTCCTGAGACCGAGCGCTCTGCATCGCCACCTTCAGGAGACCCTGAAGACAACCAGACACTGATGACTGTCTGTGAGACGTCCTGATGAAACAAACTAATGAGGTCTACCGTCTTTACATTATCGTCTCTATGATATCGTCTCCATGTCATTGTTTCCAAGTCATCGTCTCTACGTTCTTTTCATGTTATCGTCTCTACGTTATTGTCTCAATGTTATTTCAGGTAACTTTCTGTCACCTGTATGTTGGTCAGCAGCGTTTCCATGGACGACAGACCCTCAGCCAACAGGAACGGAGCTAAGGCAGGGTTGGCGTGGTTTACTGACAGCAGCTGAGGCGTGAGTGGCAGCTTCTCATAGGTCGGTTTGAGGAGGGGCAGGGGGAACAGGTGGTCATCTGCAGGTAGAAACAAGATAAAAATGAAGATGAAAGAAAAGGATAGAAACTTGAAATCATGTTGTGCGTGTTTGTTTCAACCAATGAACAAATAACCTCTTGAATATTTAAAGAGGTTTTATAAAAGGTGTAGAAAAGCTTCCTGTTTGCAGTATTCATGAGCTCTTTGTATGTGTGTGTATATGTTTGTGTGTCTATCTTTGTGAGGACCGGTGCGAGTCTTAAACCTCAGTCGTGAGGACCTTTTGTTGGGGATGGGGAATACATTATGTCAGCTAGGGCCCTCACAAGTATATATAAGTATAAGCATGCAACACAAACACAGTATTTGTGTCCTGGATTAACTGTGTGTGTTTGTATTATTTATTGTGTGTTGTTTCTCTCGTCGTTCAGTCCTCACATCATGTTATTATCTGCCAAAACACATTCAGTGTGTTTTTTAGTTTGAGATTTAGTTTCCTGGTTATGATCAGACTTTTGGTTTTAAGTGTCCTGGTTATGTGTTAGTGTGTGTAAACATCTGGCTATCCTATCTGGAGTATTGTGATTGAAACCAGGAAACTGTGGCTTGTGAACACCTGATCCGGGTTTCTGATCATTCTCTGTATTGACAACTTGATTTACACAGTAGATGATAAACGGTGTATTAAGGATCTACTCAGGCGGTTTCCTCTCCAGGACTCAGCCCAGAGACTCCAGAAAAAAACAAAACTCACATCAAACACACAAAGACATTTTCAGCCTCACTTCGACTGGATGGAAATAATGCTTAAAATGTTGCTATTGCTGAAAGACAACAGACAGTTCAGTTATTTTATAAAACGATCAGTCCGATCAGCTGATCAGCGTCCAATTATAAAGATCGAAGACTTCAGTGGAGGATGCTCTCCAAACAGAAAGAAGATCTCTGATCACATGAGGAAGTAGGAGGCATGAATAAGGAATGAGAACCAGAGAGAATCAATGTGTGTTCATGAATAAAGAATCAGAACAACGAGAGTCGGGATGCCTCCGGACATGTTTCTGTCAGTGAGAGACCATCTGCTGCCGGACCCACTCGCTCTCTTACCTTTGTCTTTCAACACCTTCTTCATGTTGTTTTCTCGCTCTGTGATCTCGCAGTCTGTGGAGTTCATAACAACACGACTTATTTCACTTAATTATTTAAGTATTTCTGTCTCCAGACGCTGAAAATATCGCCAACATCTTTTATTAAAACTCAACTCGTTGTTATGAAATGTTTTTAACACTGACAGTGGTGATGTCCCTGCCCTGTCACCTCTCAGCCAATCACGCAGCCCCTGCAGGTCTGATGATGCTGTGTAATAAACTGAGCTGAACCCAGCTGATTAGGTAGCATGGCCTCGTTAAACTAAATAACTCAAGATGTCAGTTTCTGTCTCTAGTTGGTTTATTAAGATTCTGGTTGACTTTTACACTGTTTTTGCATGAGCTAACAGGTGCTAACAGGAGCTAACAGGTGCTAACAGGTGCTAACAGGAGCTAACAGGAGCTAATAGGTGCTAACAGGAGCTAACAGGAGCTAACAGGTGCTTCAAAAGCATGAAATAACATTTTATGAGTTGAGTTTTAATAATTTCCTAAATTAATCGGAATCAGACTGTGACTTTGAAATGTCAATTAAACTTCCAAAAGATTATGAAAATGTGTTTTCCCCCAAAATCTCCAGCTGTTTTCTTGTGTGCATTGCATTGTGGGAGAAAAAGATGCATCAACATCACACAAAAAAACAATAACGTGATTCAAAAACAGAATATTTACTATTCCTAACATATATTCACACATATGAATATACACTATATATATATATATATGTTGGAAATAAACATTTAATTAAAGGCTTTAATCTTCAAAAACTTTAATTTAGATACTGTGTGTGTGTGTGCACGCGCGCGCATGCGTGCACTGACCCAGCTGTGGCGTGTGTGCTGGAGGAGGAGGTGATGATGAGGATGATGAAGATGTTCTGGAAGGGGATTGGCTGGTTGGCTCTCGGGGGTGGAGCTCATCGTCGCTGGGGGAGGGGCAGGGGGAGGGGCTTCCCGGAGACTCCTGAGTGTTAGCATACAGTCTAGTATTAGCTCTGTTAGCATTATCAATATTAGCATCAGCACAGTGGCGTTAGCTCGCAGTCACCTTGCTCTCTTCGCTCTGAACATGCGACATGGCGGCCATGTTTGCCAAACCACTCAGCTGACTCATCTGGTTCATCGCCATGGCGACGCTGGCAGAGGGCAGGCCCACAGGGAGGAGGGGGTGGGGCATGACCATAAAAGGAAGGTCTGACAGACCTGAGGAGGCGGAGTCAGAAGGATCATATAAAATACTGAGGTTCTACAATGCTAAGATAACAATAAATAAAAGGCGATTGACTCCTCCAATCAGAGGACAGCTGTGACTCACGGTTAGCCAATAGCGCACTGTGGTGCTGTAGAGTGTTGAGGTGGAGAGATGCTGAACCAGAAGGAGGCGCTACAACTGAGGAGGGGGGAGGAGAGAGGAGGCGCTGCTCCTTCTCCCATGATCCTTCACTGCCTCCTACATGAGGAAGGGCAAGGACAGTAGGAGAAAAGAGAAGGAGACAAGGAGACACAAAATAATTTTGAGGTGGGGTTCAGACACTGATGATGACGTCATGACGTACCTGTGTCGTCGTTCTCTGACTCGGCTCCATTGTGATGTCGCTGCTGTTCGCTGTTGCCATGGAAACCCATCATCATCCTCATCTTCTGCAGCTTCAGAGCCTCGGCCATCGCCGCCGCCGTCAGACCTGCAGAGAGGAGACACATCAGAGTCCAACCAGACACCTGACACAGGTGAGTCCAGTCCAGGTGAGATGCTGACAGGTCACCCAACCTGCACCAGACTCAGCACAAACAAGATATCAGACCTAAACACATGAAAACACATGTTTCTCTCAGATATGAATTTGAATTATTGTAATGTCAAAATTTTATGTCATTAATACACAGCTAGAAAATATTACAACTGTTCCAATTGGTTTTAATTATCAATAATAACGCATTAATTTAAATTGAAAAAAATACAATAATTTACAATCTATCGTTACGTACTTGTGTAAATTTGTAAAATACATGATATACAGAAATTATCTTATATGCTGAGTTGAGTTGTATATATGTATGTAAATTTGCATTATATGCAGTATAACATATAATTTTGATCATGATCTATATATATTAAAGTCTTCAATAGTCGCACTTATGAACCTATGTAAAATTGCGATATACAAGATATACATAAATGATATACACTATTCTTGAGTTGCTGATAAAAATGCTGTTGTTGAGCTGGAATCAGGGTACGTACGGGAATTAGCAATTTCGTCAAATGCATAAATTTGCGATATATACAGAAAAGCAACCCACATGTATGTGGAATTCCTTGTTTCCTCCTGATAATTATGTTATCATCTGTTAATAGCAAGCAGGCTGCTGAGTTCATTACAGACAACAGACCAACAAAACGGTTCATCTCTTACAGTCTCAAGTTTGTCCTGATGGTGGCGCCCGAGGAAACATCATGGAGTCATTCACGTATAACACGGAGTCATTAATATATAACATTAAGTCATTTATATATTACATGGAGATATTTATATATAACACGGAGTCATTAATATATAACATTAAGTAATTTATATATAACATGGAATCATTTATATATAACATGGAGTCATTAATATATAACATTAAGTCATTTATATATTACATGGAGTTATTTATATATAACATTAAGTAATTTATATATAACATGGAATCATTTATATATAACATGGAGTCATTAATATATAACAAAGTAATTAATGTATAACATGAAGTAATTTGTGTACAGCATGGTGTCATTAGTGTATAACATGGAGTCATTAGTGTATAAACGGTTCATCCTCTGAGGAGCAGCAGATTTTCCTTTTCATTATCTATTTCATTATATTATATATTTGTTTTATTCCAGTTTTTGTGTGCAGAGGAGATGAAGGTGAATGTTTTGATCAATAATTAAAAACTCTGGCAGCCTGAAAGTCTCCAGTGACTGTCGCTGTCTCTCGACCACCTCCCTCTCCCTGCAGCCACTTGGCCTAATTAATCGCCTCCTCTAATTAATTCAATTAGTATTAACGAGGGACTCCTGCTAACGAGCGGACAGCGACCCCCTGCAGCTGGTTGAAAACCTCCCGATGAACAAAACAAAAAGAAAGTTTTGATCTTTTTGTTCTCAGTGTTTCCCTGCAGGAGATTCTGCTTTTTTCTTTTAATATGTCAGCTTCTTAAAGTGGAACATTTTATATCAGGAGACTTTGAAACTGACTTCAGATCAGCTGGATGTTTCATCTCTGTGTGTCCAGTACAGATAAATCCTTTAGCTCAGCTTAGCTTAGTTTAGAGGCTGGGAGCAACAGGGAACTGTTAGCCTAGCACCACAACTCAAAGGCTCTCTTCACTTTGTTCCTCACAGCAGAAGTTATAATAACTGGCTGTTGGTCCTGCATGTGACACCAGTTATAATAACTCATCAACGTATGATCGAGATAAAACACGCAGAAACTCAGGCTGTGACACGACCTGTTAGTGGATACATTCAATAGAGAACATTGGCAGATATGGTTTAATAATTACATTATATAGATTATAGGTGAATTATTAGTTCTGTCCTTCATGTTTTATTCAACTTTACAGCCTACAAAATGACATCATCACTCTTTGGTTCTTCTTCACTGATAAAATATATAAATAAAAATATATTTTAGTTGAATCATTTCAGAAAGCAGAGTCGATTACAGAACTCTTTCAAGTGGTGAGAACAGGAAACAGCAGAGTGATTTCATAATAAAATCAGATAATAAACATGTCAGTTTGATAAATTCATCTTATTTTCTGTCACTGAACAGAAAACTGTTTCCTGTTTGATCAGAGAATAAAAACTGTTTGATTTCTTTTGAATTTTACAGAAACACATTTATCAAAGCACATAGTCGTGACTTGATTTCATACATGACGTTTCCTGTCGATGATGAAACCATCCGTCACTGTCGGCTGCAGAATATTTATTAAAATATATTCTTTATATCATCACTATCATCATCGAGGGTTTGAGGACGGAGATCAGCGGTCGTACGTTAAGAAATTTGACAGCAGAGTTCAGTGAGCTGCTGGATGATGAGAATCAAACTCGTGGTTCTGTAATATTTAACTTTATTTAACTGTGAATCTGTTACGGGACAGCACAGAAAACCACAAACTAACAATGAAATAAATCAAATATGAAGTGAAGAATCAAACAGTGTCAGATATACAAAACAAATTAATACATGAGGGAGAAAAAAAACTAAATAACTGATGATCGTAATCAATAACGTTTAGATTCGGTCTAATTGAAAGGAATTTCTTTACACTCTTAGTTGTTATTGATGAACGCAGCTGAACGCAGGTCGTCCGACGTGGATCGACCAATCAGCTCGCTCGACTCACATGGAGTCATTCAACACACGCGATTGATTGTTAACAAACTTTTTATTCACGTAGTGAAACGCATTAGAACGAGATGAAATGATGCTGTGTGTGTAACCTAAAGTTACCCATAATGCCCCTCTCCACGTAGCTTTATAGAGATGTTTACACGCATGTTTATAGAAGCAGAAAATCCGTTTGAGCAGCGACTTAATTTATTTCGCTGGTCGTGACTCCAAGAACAACGAGAACTTTATCTTCACTTCATACACTTTAATTAACTGTGTGTGTGTGTGTGTGTGTGTGTGTGTGTGTGTGTGTGTGTGTCGGGGTGGGGGGGTGGGGGGGGTAATCATTTTCGTTTGATCTCTCCGTCTCTGACCTCGGTCAAAAAATGTGGCAGTTTCAGTATTTTTAATAAAAACCTGAGTGTGTTTTAATATGTGTGTGTGTTTGTGTCCGTGTCTGTATGTGTGTGTGTGTCGCTGTGCGTCTGTGTGTGTGTCTGTGTGTGTGTGTCTGTGTCTGTGTGTGTGTGTGTGTCTCTGTGAGTGAGTGTGTGTGTGTGTGTGTGTGTCTGTCTGTGTCTCTGTGTCTGTGTGTGTGTGTGTGTCTCTGTGAGTGAGTGTGTGTGTGTGTGTGTGTGTCTGTCTGTGTCTCTGTGTGTGTGTCTCTGTGTGTGTGTCTCTGTGTCTGTGTGTGTATCTCTGTGTGAGTGTGTGTGTGTGTGTGTCTGTCTGTGTCTCTGTGTGTGTGTCTCTGTGTCTGTGTGTGTGTCTCTGTGTGTGTATCTCTGTGTGAGTGTGTGTGTGTGTGTGTGTGTGTGTGTGTGGTGTTTTCATTAAGCTGTCAGCCCGTCAGGAGGTGGCGGAGGTGAAAGGTTTGGTATGTGGCTCCTCGTCTCTGTGACCAGTGAAGCGTCTCTGTTGGATTAAAGCTGAGATGAAAAGACGTCAGTGTTTTTCCATCAGAGGCAGCAGGCGGCGTCTCTCGTAACGTCCTGGAGAAGGAGACCACTTAGGACTCCCTATTTTTTCTGGGCTCATTAATGGAGTCCAGGCCCAGGTACCTCCAGGACACTGGACTTAGAGAAGGACCTAAACCTTCTGGGTGTCTTATGCAGCGTAGTATGTGCTTCAGATTCTGATCCTGAAGGTGAAGCTCTGGATTCAGTGGATCTGGTTCTGGTCTCTGGGAGCTCCTGCATGTTGGAAGGACTTGACCTTCTTCTTGACCAGCTGACGGACTCTGATCCACATGTTTGTGTGGCTCCTGGATTAAAGGAGTCTTTAATCTTCCAGCATCAACATCCAACTATAATCAACATCAACATCAACAACGGGTCACATGACTATTTGTCTGTGTTGGTGCCTCTGGTGTCGAATCCTCAGCTGAACCTGCAGCTCCGCTCGGCTTCACGGAGCTTTATTGACTTTCAGCTCATCGTTTATCTGCTCTGCTTCACTCTCTCGGCTCTCGTGGCGTCGTTTCAGAGTAAAAGCTGTAAAAAGCCTCTGAACACGAGCTGCTGAGCAGAAACAGCAGACAGACTCAGTCAGAGAGCAGCTGGTGAACATCGTGCAGCGTTCAGCAGCTACAGAGGCAGATAGTTCCCTCAGGAGGAGGTGGA
>CM062197.1:317500-375000 GCA_031216445.1 Lateolabrax maculatus
AATAAAATCAATCAGTACATATTTCCATTATTGATTTATTGTTTCAGTCATTTCTTATTTGCTCACTTAGAATTTTCTTTAATGTCTCAGAGTTCCTGTTTTCTGTCTCAGTCGCTGTTTTTGTGTTCTGGACAGAACAAGCTGCTGAGGACGTCACACGGGATATTTTCACTATTTTCGATTAATTGAGAAAAGAATCAGCAGACTAATTAATGAGAATTAAAATTATATAAAACTGGGAAAAGCAGAATACTTCCACATTTAATGATACATATATAACTAATCATTTATGATATTATTATGTATTCTGCACATACTGCATTTATTCATACCTATATACCTGCATGCAAACAAATACCTTTTTATACCGTATATGTGTATATACACACACGGCTGCTTATATAAGCCATGAATAAGTGAACTGTGAATATATAACACATCATAACATTTATATTGTAAAAAGTTGTTTTAATCCTAATTTCTGTAACTTCTTCTTTAATTTGACTGTCTCTGCTGTAACATGTGAACTTACCCTCAGCGATCAATGAAGTCAATAAAGTTGTTTTTTAAAGAAATCTATTAATGATCGTCACATTTGTCCCTGTTTCATTTTCTATGATTGAATGACTGAGTTCAGATCAATAATCACACAAACACACTGAAGTCTTTTATTCTGTAGTTTTACTGGAATTTGATGAGAGTTTAAGTTTTATAATTAAAACACTTATTCTATATATAATAAATATAAATATATATATATATTTAATTCCACTGTAAATGTGACTTCATTTATGGGTCAATAATTAAATAAGAGTTCGAATTGAACACTTAATATTAATAATTTAAGAAATACATTTAAAAAATAATTTAAAATGATATTTATTGTGTTTGACTAAAGTCACAGTGTATGAAAATCTGTTCACATATTAAAGTAGAAAATCAGTTTTTATTCTGCTGAAACAAAGAAGCTCCGTGTCTGAATATTAAATAATACAATTATTATATTATAATTATAATATTCCGCAGTGAACCAGTTTATGTAAAGCAGGTGAATAATTCCGTTAATGTGTTTTCTTATTTCTAATGTTTTGAACTAGATGGTCTATGAATCATATTGAAACTTTCCTCCTCATGATAAAAACAGCCTATTTTGAACTTTTCCCTCCACGCGCTCCGTGTGTGTCGGCCCACCTGGCGTTGGTGCAGTCCCGGTACAGCGTCTCGAAGTCGGCTCTGGTGATGAGCTTGCAGCGGTTGACTCCGGGCTGGATGGCGCCGAGCCCCCGCAGGACGCGCACCTGCTCCACGGTGCAGACCACCGGGCTGATGTCCAGCCGCTTCAGCTTGGTGTAGACGGTGTGCAGTCCGCCCACCAGGTGCTTCAGGAACAGCTCGAACACCTGCGGCAGGCAGATCAGCTCCACGCCGTTCACCGTGAACGACGCCACCTTCACGCCGTGAACTTCCACCATCTTACAGTCGGTGTGCGGAGGAGCAGCGCCGCCGCCGCTCGTCCCGTTCACGCCGACCGGGACTCTGCCGCTCCCGGTGCTCAGGAAAGCTGCGGCCAGGCGAGCGGCGGGGAGGCGCGGGGAGCTGGCCGGGTTGGGAGCGCTGTAGGGCGGGTCGGAGTGGAAGAGAGGGTCGGTGGGCGGGGTGGAGGTCCCGGACAGAGGGGTGCTGGAGGAACCCGCCATTAGAGCAGAAAACAGAGGAGAAGAAGAAGAAGTTTATTTTACTCTTCTGTTTGTCCTCTTTTTATCTGTGATTGTCCCGCGCCCTCTCTCGCGGACTGAAGATGCTCCTCTCTGTCTGAAGGTCTCTACCTCCAGCCTGCCCCCCCCATCCTCTCTCTCTCCTCCCTCCCTCTACCTCCCTGTCCCACACACAGCCAATCACAACCCAGCCAATCGGAAGCAGAGACTGCACACGGACAGGCCTCCCATTGGCTGGAAGGGCGTGTCCGGGGGCGGGGCTTCTGGACCATGAATTTGACAGGTGAATGATTGACAGCAGGTTTTTGGAATTAAACAAAACAGGAAACCAAAAAAAAAAGGAGAAAAATATATAATGAATGTCGACTTCGACTGCGTTCGTCTCTTCTCTTCAACTGACACTTCATCTGCTTTTAGCACACACGTCAACTGACGTTTCATACTCATTAACACTTCAACTATTTGCAGTGTACAACCAGCTCTCCTGCTTCAACTTCAGTGGACATTTCAACATCTTTTATTGTTTATAGTTCAAGTGCTTTCATTTCTTCATCTTCAACTACTTTCAGTGCTTCCTCAACTGACATTTCAACTGATTTCATGGCTTAGACATTACTCTGTACTCTGACTCTGTTTGCAAACACTGAAAGTAGTTGAAGCAACAGTTACAACCTGACGCTTTGACTACCTACAGGGCTTATCAAAACTGAAGTTTCCAATACTTTAATACTGATTTCCACTGCCTTCGATGCTCTAAGCCTTCACCTGACACTTCAACTGCTTTAACTCCCATAGAACATCTCACATGCAGACATTGAACATTTAACACATTTTAATGTTTATTTTCAGTGAACACACTTCACTCCTTTCTAGTTTATTTATAATCATTTCAGCGTTTGATATTTTATTGATATGATTCTATTTAATTAAATTTCCCATTCTTTTATTTCTATTCCTTTTATAAATTTACTTTTTGTATTTTATCTCATTTGATTATTTTAGTACTGTTTGTCTTTGTCTGCTTGTTGATTTATTTGGGACTTAATAGATTTTTTGGAATTAATTGATACGTTCATACAGTTGGTTCTGTTTAAGTTGTCTTATGTTTGTTCAGGGTTAGGGTTAGCATTTACCTGATTTTATTTATTTTAGTATTTAAATGACCTGAAGTGTTTCTAACAGCAGTGATATCAGGTCAGCTGTTTTCCTGCAGAGATAATAAATTCATATTTTTTAATCACAGCCTGCGGAAAAGAAACTCCACCTCATGCATCAGCTGAGTTACAAATTAAAGGCGTAGCATCAAATTAAAAGCATCAAATTAACCTTTACAGAGCGGAGTGGATTAAATGTCAGCAGAAAATACCAGAATACATCACATCCATATGATCTATATCTCTATATACCTTCACATCCATATGATCTTTATATTTTAGAAATTCAATTAAATTAAAGAGGCTGAAAACAAAAGATTCTAAGACAGTGACGTTTCCTTCATTCCTTCCCCCCTGTCTGTCTGTCTCTGGCTGTCTCTGGTTGTCTCTGGCTGTCTCTGGTTGTCTCTTGCTGTCTCTGACTGTCTCTGGCTGTCTCTGGTTGTCTCTGGCTGTCTCTGGTTGTCTCTGGTTGTCTCTGGCTGTCTCTGGTTGTCTCTGGTTGTCTCTGACTGTCTCTGGTTGTCTCTGGTTGTCTCTGGCTGTCACTGGTTGTCTCTTGGTTGTCTCTGGCTGTCTCTGGTTGTCTCTGGTTGTCTCCTGCTGTCTCTGACTGTCTCTGACTGTCTCTGGTTGTCTCTGGCTGTCTCTGGTCTCTGGTCTCTGGTTGTATCTTGCTGTCTCTGGTTGTCTCTGACTGTCTCTGGTTGTCTCTGGCTGTCTCTGGTTGTCTCTGGTTGTCTCCTGCTGTCTCTGACTGTCTCTGGTTGTCTCTGACTGTCTCTGGTTGTCTCTGGTTGTCTCTTGCTGTCTCTGGTTGTCGCTGGTTGTCTCTGGCTGTCTCTTGCTGTCTCTGGTTATCTCTGGTTGTCTCTGGCTGTCTCTGGTTGTCTCTGGCTGTCTCTGGTTGTCTCTGGTTGTCTCTGGTTGTCTCTTGCTGTCTCTGGTTGTCTCTGACTGTCTCTGGTTGTCTCTGGCTGCCTCTGGCTGTCTCTTGTTGTCTCTGACTGTCTCTGGTTGTCTCTTGTTGTCTCTGGCTGTCTCTTGCTGTCTCTGGTTGTCTCTGACTGTCTCTGGTTGTCTCTGGCTGTCTCTGGTTGTCTCTGACTGTCTCTTGCTGTCTCTGGTTGTCTCTGACTGTCTCTGGTTGTCTCTGGCTGTCTCTGGCTGTCTCTTGCTGTCTCTGGTTGTCTCTGACTGTCTTTGGTTGTCTCTGGTTGTCTCTGGCTGTCTCTTGCTGTCTCTTGTTGTCTCTTGCTGTCTCTGGTTATCTCTGGTTGTCTCTGGCTGTCTCTGGTTGTCTCTGGTTGTCTCTGGCTGTCTCTTGCTGTCTCTGGTTGTCTCTTGCTGTCTCTGACTGTCTCTGGTTGTCTCTGGCTGTCTCTGGTTGTCTCTGGTTGTCTCCTGCTGTCTCTGACTGTCTCTGACTGTCTCTGGTTGTCTCTGGCTGTCTCTGGTCTCTGGTCTCTGGTTGTCTCTTGCTGTCTCTGGTTGTCTCTGGTTGTCTCTGACTGTCTCTGGTCTCTGGTTGTATCTTGCTGTCTCTGGTTGTCTCTGACTGTCTCTGGTTGTCTCTGGCTGTCTCTGGCTGTCTCTTGCTGTCTCTGGTTGTCTCTGACTGTCTCTGGTTGTCTCTGGTTGTCTCTGACTGTCACTGGTTGTCTCTTGGTTGTCTCTGGCTGTCTCTGGTTGTCTCTGGCTGTCTCTGGTTGTCTCTGGTTGTCTCTGGTTGTCTCCTGCTGTCTCTGACTGTCTCTGACTGTCTCTGGTTGTCTCTGGCTGTCTCTGGTCTCTGGTCTCTGGTTGTCTCTTGCTGTCTCTGGTTGTCTCTGACTGTCTCTGGTTGTCTCTGGTTGTCTTTGACTGTCACTGGTTGTCTCTTGGTTGTCTCTGGCTGTCTCTGGTTGTCTTTGGTTGTCTCCTGCTGTCTCTGACTGTCTCTGACTGTCTCTGGTTGTCTCTGGCTGTCTCTGGTCTCTGGTCTCTGGTTGTCTCTTGCTGTCTCTGGTTGTCTCTGGTTGTCTCTGACTGTCTCTGGTCTCTGGTTGTATCTTGCTGTCTCTGGTTGTCTCTGACTGTCTCTGGTTGTCTCTGGCTGTCTCTGGCTGTCTCTTGCTGTCTCTGGTTGTCTCTGACTGTCTCTGGTTGTCTCTGGTTGTCTCTGGCTGTCTCTTGCTGTCTCTGGTTGTCTCTTGCTGTCTCTGGTTATCTCTGGTTGTCTCTGGCTGTCTCTGGTTGTCTCTGACTGTCTCTGGTTGTCTCTGGTTGTCTCTTGCTGTCTCTGGTTGTCTCTGGCTGTCTCTTGCTGTCTCTGGTTGTCTCTTGCTGTCTCTGACTGTCTCTGGTTGTCTCTGACTGTCACTGGTTGTCTCTTGGTTGTCTCTGGCTGTCTCTGGTTGTCTCTGGCTGTCTCTGGTTGTCTTTGGTTGTCTCTGGTTGTCTCCTGCTGTCTCTGACTGTCTCTGACTGTCTCTGGTTGTCTCTGGCTGTCTCTGGTCTCTGGTCTCTGGTTGTTTCTTGCTGTCTCTGGTTGTCTCTGGTTGTGTCTGACTGTCTCTGGTCTCTGGTTGTATCTTGCTGTCTCTGGTTGTCTCTGACTTCTCTGGTTGTCTCTTGCTGTCTCTGACTGTCTCTGGTTGTCTCTGACTGTCACTGGTTGTCTCTTGGTTGTCTCTGGCTGTCTCTGGTTGTCTCTGGTTGTCTCTGGTTGTCTCCTGCTGTCTCTGACTGTCTCTGACTGTCTCTGGTTGTCTCTTGCTGTCTCTGGTTGTCTCTGGTTGTGTCTGACTGTCTCTGGTCTCTGGTTGTATCTTGCTGTCTCTGGTTGTCTCTGACTGTCTCTGGTTGTCTCTGGCTGTCTCTGGTTGTCTCTGGCTGTCTCTGGCTGTCTCTTGCTGTCTCTGGTTGTCTCTTGCTGTCTCTGACTGTCTCTGGTTGTCTCTGACTGTCTCTGGTTGTCTCTGGTTGTCTCTTGCTGTCTCTGGTTGTCTCTGGCTGTCTCTTGCTGTCTCTGGTTATCTCTGGCTGTCTCTGGTTGTCTCTGGCTGTCTCTGGTTGTCTCTGGTTGTCTCTGGATGTCTCTTGCTGTCTCTGGTTGTCTCTGACTGTCTCTGGTTGTCTCTGGCTGTCTCTGGCTGTCTCTTGCTGTCTGTGGTTGTCTGTGGTTGTCTCTGGCTGTCTCTTGCTGTCTCTGGTTGTCTCTTGCTGTCTCTGGTTATCTTTGGTTGTCTCTGGCTGTCTCTGGTTGTCTCTGGTTGTCTCTGGTTGTCTCCTGCTGTCTCTGACTGTCTCTGGTTGTCTCTGGCTGTCTCTGGCTGTCTCTGGTTGTCTCTTGCTGTCTCTGACTGTCTCTGGTTGTCTCTTGCTGTCTCTGGTTATCTTTGGTTGTCTCTGGCTGTCTCTGGTTGTCTCTGGTTGTCTCTGGCTGTCTCTGGTTGTCTCTGGTTGTCTCTTGCTGTCTCTGGTTGTCTCTGGCTGTCTCTGGCTGTCTCTGGTTGTCTCTTGCTGTCTCTGACTGTCTCTGGTTGTCTCTTGCTGTCTCTGGTTATCTTTGGTTGTCTCTGGCTGTCTCTGGTTGTCTCTGGTTGTCTCTGGCTGTCTCTGGTTGTCTCTGGTTGTCTCTTGCTGTCTCTGGTTGTCTCTGACTGTCACTGGTTGTTTCTTGGTTGTCTCTGGCTGTCTCTGGTTGTCTCTGGTTGTCTCCTGCTGTCTCTGACTGTCTCTGGTTGTCTCTGGCTGTCTCTTGCTGTCTCTGGTTGTCTCTGACTGTCACTGGTTGTTTCTTGGTTGTCTCTGGCTGTCTCTGGTTGTCTCTGGTTGTCTCTGGTTGTCTCCTGCTGTCTCTGACTGTCTCTGGTTGTCTCTGGCTGTCTCTGACTGTCTCTGGTTGTCTCTGGCTGTCTCTGGCTGTCTCTGGTTGTCTCTGGTTGTCTCTGACTGTCACTGGTTGTCTCTTGGTTGTCTCTGGCTGTCTCTGGTTGTCTCTGGTTGTCTCTGGTTGTCTCCTGCTGTCTCTGACGGTCTCTGACTGTCTCTGGTTGTCTCTGGCTGTCTCTGGTCTCTGGTTGTCTCTTGCTGTCTCTGGTTGTCTCTGGTTGTCTCTGACTGTCTCTGGTCTCTGGTTGTATCTTGCTGTCTCTGGTTGTCTCTGACTGTCTCTGGTCTCTGGTTGTATCTTGCTGTCTCTGGTTGTCTCTGGCTGTCTCTGACTGTCTCTGGTTGTCTCTGACTGTCTCTGGTTGTCTCTGGTTGTCTCTTGCTGTCTCTGGTTGTCTCTGGTTGTCTCTGACTGTCTCTGGTTGTCTCTGGCTGTCTCTTGCTGTCTCTGGTTGTCTCTTGCTGTCTCTGACTGTCTCTGGTTGTCTCTGACTGTCTCTGGTTGTCTCTGGTTGTCTCTTGCTGTCTCTGGTTGTCTCTGGTTGTCTCTGACTGTCTCTGGTTGTCTCTGGCTGTCTCTGGCTGTCTCTTGCTGTCTCTGGTTGTCTCTGGTTGTCTCTGGTTGTCTCTGACTGTCTCTGGTTGTCTCTGGCTGTCTCTGGCTGTCTCTTGCTGTCTCTGGTTGTCTCTTGCTGTCTCTGACTGTCTCTGGTTGTCTCTGGTTGTCTCTTGCTGTCTCTGGTTGTCTCTGGTTGTCTCTGACTGTCTCTGGTTGTCTCTGGCTGTCTCTGGCTGTCTCTGACTGTCTCTGGTTGTCTCTGGTTGTCTCTGGTTGTCTCTTGCTGTCTCTGGTTGTCTCTGGTTGTCTCTTGCTGTCTCTGGTTGTCTCTGGTTGTCTCTGACTGTCTCTGGTTGTCTCTGGCTGTCTCTGGCTGTCTCTGACTGTCTCTGGCTGTCTCTGGTTGTCTCTGGTTGTCTCTGGTTGTCTCTGACTGTCTCTGGTTGTCTCTGGCTGTCTCTGGCTGTCTCTGACTGTCTTTGGTTGTCTCTTGCTGTCTCTGACTGTCTCTGGTTGTCTCTGACTGTCTCTGGTTGTCTCTGGTTGTCTCTTGCTGTCTCTGGTTGTCTCTGGTTGTCTCTGGCTGTCTCTGGTTGTCTCTGGTTGTCTCTGGTTGTCTCCTGCTGCCTCTGACTGTCTCATGTTGTCTCTGGCTGTCTCTGGCTGTCTCTGGTTGTCTCTTGCTGTCTCTGACTGTCTCTGGTTGTCTCTGACTGTCACTGGTTGTCTCTGGTTGTCTCTTGCTGTCTCTGGTTGTCTCTGGTTGTCTCTGGCTGTCTCTGGTTGTCTCTGGTTGTCTCCTGCTGTCTCTGACTGTCTCTGGTTGTCTCTGGCTGTCTCTGGCTGTTTCTGACTGTCTCTGGTTGTCTCTTGCTGTCTCTGACTGTCTCTGGTTGTCTCCTGCTGTCTCTGACTGTCTCTGGTTGTCTCTGGCTGTCTCTGACTGTCTCTGGTTGTCTCTTGCTGTCTCTGACTGTCTCTGGTTGTCTCTGACTGTCTCTGGTTGTCTCTGGTTGTCTCTGGTTGTCTCTTGCTTTCTCTGGTTGTCTCTGGTTGTCTCTGGCTGTCTCTGGTTGTCTCTGGTTGTCTCTGGTTGTCTCCTGCTGTCTCTGACTGTCTCTGGTTGTCTCTGGCTGTCTCTGGCTGTCTCTGGTTGTCTCTTGCTGTCTCTGACTGTCTCTGGTTGTCTCTGACTGTCTCTGGTTGTCTCTGGTTGTCTCTTGCTGTCTCTGGTTGTCTCTGGTTGTCTCTGGCTGTCTCTGGTTGTCTCTGGTTGTCTCTGGTTGTCTCCTGCTGTCTCTGACTGTCTCTGGTTGTCTCTGGTTGTCTCTGGTTGTCTCCTGCTGTCTCTGACTGTCTCTGGTTGTCTCTTGGTTGTCTCTGGCTGTCTCTGGTTGTCTCTGGTTGTCTCCTGCTGTCTCTGACTGTCTCTGACTGTCTCTGGTTGTCTCTGGCTGTCTCTGGTCTCTGGTCTCTGGTTGTCTCTTGCTGTCTCTGGTTGTCTCTGACTGTCTCTGGTTGTCTCTGGTTGTCTCTTGCTGTCTCTGGTTGTCTCTGGTTGTCTCTGACTGTCTCTGGTTGTCTCTGGCTGTCTCTTGCTGTCTCTGGTTGTCTCTTGCTGTCTCTGGCTGTCTCTTGCTGTCTCTGGCTGTCTATTGCTGTCTCTGACTGTCTCTGGTTGTCTCTGGTTGTCTCTTGCTGTCTCTGGTTGTCTCTGGTTGTCTCTGGCTGTCTCTGGTTGTCTCTGGTTGTCTCTGGTTGTCTCCTGCTGTCTCTGACTGTCTCTGGTTGTCTCTGGCTGTCTCTGGCTGTCTCTGACTGTCTCTGGTTGTCTCTTGCTGTCTCTGACTGTCTCTGGTTGTCTCTGACTGTCTCTGGTTGTCTCTGGCTGTCTCTGGTTGTCTCTGACTGTCTCTGGCTGTCTCTCGTCTCTGGACGTTTCTCTGCAGTCAGGAATCGAGCAGGAAGCGTTTTGGCAGCTGATCACAGCCGTCCTATCAGCACAAAGCCCTCGTTAACGCTTAACGCTAACGAGCTACAAAAGGCCGTTTAATGTCGGACCAGAAGAGACGCCAGGAAAGATTTAACGGGAGAACACTTTCTTTTTCGTTTCAGTGCTCTTCAAACGTTTTCAACAACAGACTGCACACACACTCACGCACACACACTCACGCAGACACACACACACTCACACACACTCACACACACACACACACACACACACACACACTCACACACACACACACATCCTCACACACGTTGAAGTGTGTTAACTGAGGAAGACTTAGGAAGTTTAAAAAAGATGATTTCATATTAAACATCCTTAGCCACATTTTTTGGAAATATAAATTAAATGAGATAACTTTTGTTAACACAGTTAACAATTTGAAATGGAATGAAGCCCGCTGACTGCAGACATCCCTGAACAGAAATGGGACATGCTCCGCCCACAACACGAGGTCTTCCTGTAGCCGCCTGCTGACTAAAACTGACTAAAACTGACTGAAACTGACTAAAACTGACTAAAACTGACTGAAACTGACTAAAACTGACTAAATCTGACTAAAACTGATTGAAACTGACTAAAACTGACTGAAACTGACTAAAACTGACTAAAACAGGTGAAACAAAGGTGTATCCTTGCACGTCTCTCACATCCTCGCTGGGAGCTAAACAAGGTGAGAAGGAAACGAGGAGAAAACAAGGTGGGGAGGAAACAAGGAGAGGAGGAAACAAGGTGGGGAGGAAACAAGATGAGGAGGAAACAAGGTGGGGAGGAAACAAGGAGAGGAGGAAACATTATTAGTATTATTGTATTTTTAACCATCTGGCCTTTTTAAGATGAATAAAGGAGAAACACGAGGAAACAGTTTGTGTTTTTGGCTGCTTATCATTTGTGTGTGTGTTTGTGTGCATGTGTGAGTGTGTGTGTGTGAGAGTGTGTGTGTGTGTGTGTGTGTGTGCGTGTGTGGAGGACTTGGCGGTGCCATTAAGTACCACAAAAGAAGAAGAAACTGTTGCCAAACCTCCAGCTGTGTCTCAGTGATCAGACAGTAATCAAACGTCTGATCACTTTTAGTGAGCGACTCCTTCATACCACTGATATATTAATAATATATATAAAACGAATATAATATATTAATAATATATACCACTTTCTAAGAAAGGTAACACCTGTGTGTGTGTAAATATATTTCATATATTTTCTTTTCATACTTTATATGACTGGATTATCTGATATATTTATTAGATAATCCTGTGACAATCTCCCCATATTTATCAAAGCATCTTTGCACTATTTCTCTACTTTATTGTCATTGTTGTGAGATTTTATGCTCATATATATATATACTTTGTATATATTTTTATTTTTATCTTTGTACATAGTAGTTAAATGTTTATGCACCTTTGTTGGCCAATAAAGCTGATTCTGATTCTATGTATTAATATTGTATATATATAGATATATGAGATCTATATATATGTTCAGTGATTGATCAGTGATTGATCAGTAAAGGTGAGAGGACATAGAATTTTTTTTAAAAAAGCTCTGTGTCACGTGACTCTTTTTCCTGATAACAACATGGCTGCCGAGGATCTGCCGTCTGAATTTGACGTCGTCATTCTGGGCACAGGTACAGAAATACCTGGTTTCTATTCAATATTATGATCCGGATCATGTGTCTGAACGTGTCTGTGTTCGGTCTGCCGGCTGCGGAGTCACAAACATCCCGGAGTCCCGTTAAAACCGCTCCGAACCGGCACAGGATGGGGTTAGCTAGCGGCTAACGCCCAATTCATTTTAAACGACGGCGGCTAGCAGCTAATGGAGCTAACGTTAGCTGCTAAAAGGCTAACGGTCGGTCACGTGATGTTATTATGATCCTTGTCTCCTCTCCTTGCTTCCTCTCCTGGCCTCCTCCTTATGTCCTCTCCTTGTCTCCTCTCCTTACTTCCTCTCCTGGCCTCCTCCTTATGTCCTCTCCTTATACCCTTGTCTCCTCTCCTGGCCTCCTCCTTATGTCCTCTCCTTACGTCCTTGTC
Source organism: Lateolabrax maculatus (assembly GCA_031216445.1). Lineage (NCBI taxonomy): Eukaryota > Metazoa > Chordata > Actinopteri > Acropomatiformes > Lateolabracidae > Lateolabrax > Lateolabrax maculatus. Next base: position 328,849 of record CM062197.1, read on the forward strand.
TCCTCTCCTGGCCTCCTCCTTATGTCCTCTCCTTATGTCCTTGTCTCCTCTCCTGGCCTCCTCCTTATGTCCTCTCTTTGCTTCCTCTCCTTGCTTCCTCTCCTTATGTCCTCTCCTTGTGTCCTCTTCTTGTGTCCTTGTCTCCTCTCCTGGCCTCCTCCTTATGTCCTCTCCTTGTCTCCTCTCCTGGCCTCCTTTCCTTATGTCCTCTCCTTGTGTCCTCTCCTTGTGTCCTTGTCTCCTCTCCTGGCCTCCTCCTTATGTCCTCTCCTTACGTCCTTGTCTCCTCTCCTGGCCTCCTCATTATGTCCTCTCCTTATGTCCTCTCCTTGTGTCCTTGTTTCCCTTTGCCATCAGTGATAAAGTATTGACTATAGATTATTGATCGTGTGATCAGGTCTGGCGGAGTCGGTGGATAATGTATTGACTATAGATTATTGATCGTGTGATCAGGTCTGGCGGAGTCGGTGGATAATGTATTGACTATAGATTATTGATCGTGTGATCAGGTCTGGCGGAGTCGGTGGTGGCGGCGGCCTTCTCCAGAGTCGGACAGAGAGTTCTTCATGTTGACAGGTCAGTCCTCAGATTTCACAATCACCTGTTTGGTCATGTGACCTGATCAGAATTGATCAGATCTATTGATCATGTGTGAAGTGATTGGAGAATGAACCACCTGACAGGTGAGGCCTGTGTGTGTTTCAGGAGGAGTTATTACGCAGCCAACTGGGCCAGCTTCACCTTCAACGGGCTGCTCACCTGGATACAGCAGCACCATGTGAGTACTACGCTGCTCTCTGATTGGCCGCCAGGGTCACCTCCATGTTCCAGCTGAAAAACTACAAACATGGAGGATTGTGCCGCTGCTGTCTTGTGGTGAAGTATTGATCAGCTTCACTGAAGGTTGATCAGATTGTTGATCTGGTTATTGATCACATGAATATAGTTTTCTGTAGAAGTGTAGTGACGTGTGTGTGTGTGTGTGTGTGTGTGTGTGTGTCTGTTGGTAGGAGGAGTCTCAGCCAGAGGAGGCTCAGGATTGGTCGGGCCTGTTGGAGGAAGGGGAGGAGCTGATTTACCTGTCAGAATCGGGCCCTGCCTCCATCAGTAACCTGCAGGTGTTCTGTTTCACCAGGTAAACCTGCACCTGCAGTCTGATGAATGAACCTCAGCTGTCACCAAGTTATTGATCAGTTTTTCATGTTTTTCTCAGTGAGGAAGACGAGGAGGGGGAAGCCCAGAGTCCTCCAAACACCACAGAAGAAGAAACAGGAGGAGCTGATGAAGACGCTGTCAAAGAAACATCAGAGACAGAATCTGCAGGTTTGATTCTGATCAGATATCAATATCAATTATTGATTCATCACTAAAACACCTAAATATAATAAACATGTTGAGTTTGTTTCCACTCGAAATAAAACATAGAATATTTAAAAACTAGCAGCTCAGTGTTTCACCACCTGCAAAACTTGGTTCAGGGTTCTGATTCTGGATCTTTTGTCGTAGATTCAAAAGAAGAAGAATCAAAGGTAGAACCAGCAGAAACAGCAGCAGCAGCAGAAGAAGAAGAGGTGAGGAAGGAAGGATCAATGATCGGATATTTTACAGCAGCAGGCACTAGATGGGTATTCTGTCTGACAGATGTTTCGTCCAATCACGCAGGCCTCCCAGACACAGAAGGAGGAGCCAGAAGCAGATCAGCCAACCCCGTCTGCTGCTCAAAGCCAATCAGAGCCAACCAGGAAGAAGATCAGCTACGCTCAGCTGGTGAAGGAAGGACGCAGATTCAACATCGACCTCGTCTCCAAGGTAACGCAGTATAATATCGCAGCGATCTATAACGTTGATTATTGTAGGTGAACTGATCCAGAATCAGTTTCTATCAGCAGCCCAACACTTCTTCTTCTTCCAGCTCATGTATTCTCGCGGCTCATTGGTCGATCTGCTCATCAAATCAAACGTTAGTCGCTATGCAGAGTTCAAGAACGTCACCAGGATACTCACCTATCGCCACGAACAGGTGGAACAGGTGTGTACACCTGTCTGTCTGTTTGTCTGTGAACCTGTCTGTCTCTCTGTTGACCTGTTTGTCTCTCTGTGCACCTGTCTGTCTCTGTTGACCTGTCTGTCTCTCTGTTGACCTGTCTGTCTGTCTGTGGACCTGTCTGTCTCTCAGGTGCCCTGCAGCAGAGCTGATGTGTTTGCGAGCCGTCAGCTGTCTGTGGTAGAAAAGAGGAAGTTGATGCGTTTCCTCACTTCCTGTGTGGAGGAGACGAAGGAGCAGCAGGGTGAGACACCTGCTGACATCATCAGTACTCACCTGTTAGATCCACCTTTGTATTAACATAATCCATCCAACCTTGTGGGGCATCATGGGTAATGTAGTCCATTATCTCCCTTCCTTCCAGCCTACAACGGTCGGCCATATTTGGAGTTTCTCTGTGACCAGCAGCTTGGTGACAACCTGCAGCACTTCCTGCTTCACTCCATCGCCATGGTAACAGAAGACACGCCCACGGAGGAGGGCATTGCTTCAACGCGTCACTTCCTGCGCTGCCTGGGTCGCTACGGCAACACACCGTTCCTGTTTCCTGTCTACGGCCTTGGAGAAATACCCCAGTGTTTCTGTAGGTAAGAACCTGTCTATCTGCCCGTCAGACTGTCTGTCTGCCTGTCTCTCTGTCTCCCAGTGTTACTGTAGGTAAGCACCTGTGTCTCTCTCTGTCTGTCTGCCTGACTGTTTCTCTGCCTGTGTCTCTGTCTGCCTGTCTCTCTGCCTGTCTGTCTGCCAGATGGAGTACCGCCCCTCGTTGACGTCTCTTGGGTCTCTAGCGGCAGATCAGTTGGTTGTCATGGTGACCACGGTTGTCTCATTAGAACAGAACATGAATATTAATGAGCAGGGTGTCGCCCAGGGCGTCACTCATTTACATATTAGATGATCCTCAGCGGATATTACTGCTCAGTTGAGACACTCGTCAACACACAGAAACACACACACACTCTTTAAAGATGCAGTCAGCCATTTTAATCCACTTTGTCAAACTCATGAATATCACCTGACGGTCTGCTAGCTGTCGTTCTCTGTGTGCTGAAATATAATCGTGTTCGTACTCAGCCACACAAAAGTATTCCAGCCAATCAGCAGCAGGGGGCGTTCCTGCTCGTGTCAGGTGCACTCTGACCTCTTCCTCTGCTCCTCTTCGTCCTCCACGTCCTTGGAGCTGCACCGTGATAGAAAGGAGACGTTATAATAGAAGTAATGAGTTTGACGAAATTTTGTTATAGAAAATCTTTAGTTTTACTTTAATGGTCAATTTCTAGTGAGAAAGTAGAATAAAATCTGATGTGAGAGAAACACACACGTCTGATGTGTTTGTGTGTTATAATTTCCCTTCGTCTACAGTAATGCTTTATTTTCTTTTAATCATGGACACACACACACACACACGAGTTGGTCCTAATTGTGTTTTGTGTGTGTGTGTGAGATTTGGCTCACCACCTGAAGATACTTCAAAGAAATGAGAACACACACACACACACTGTAATTAACGCATGATGTGTGTGTGTGTGTGTGTGTGTGTGTGTGTGTGTGATTTATGGACCCAACTGTAATTTGATTACTCTTTTTTTTTTGGGGGGGGGGGGTGGACTTGGCTGAGGCACCTGTCAATCAAAGACATGATCCTTAATATCTTCATACAGCATGTGGCCAAATGTATGTGGACACCTGCTCTAAATGTAGTCTACGATTGATGGTTTAATCATAATGTGTCTTCACATATTAATTATATCTTAATATATTCATATATATATTCATATATATATATTCATATATATATATTCATATATATGAATGCCATGTTAACAATCATTGATTACGTCATCATTAATGGCTAAATAAATGTGACTTTAAGGTTTGTTTGCTGTAGCGCTAAGATATTAACAGTCTGACTCCCTTCAGTCACATTTTCCTTCATGCTGATTGGATGATGCTGTGACACGCCTGTAGTTGATTTGATGATGCTGTGACACGCCTGTAGATGATTGGATGATGCTGTGACACGCCTGTAGATGATTTGATGATGCTGTGACACGCCTGTAGATGATTTGATGATGCTGTGACACGCCTGTAGATGATTGGATGATGCTGTGACACGCCTGTAGATGATTGGATGATGCTGTGACACGCCTGTAGATGATTTGATAACAGACCTGTGGTTGTGTTTGTGTGTTTCAGGATGTGTGCTGTATTCGGAGGAATCTACTGTCTGAGACACTCAGTCAACTGTCTGGTGGTGGACAAGGACACCAACAGGTACAGATACTGTAGTACTGTCAGTACTCAGGGTAATCACCCTGCTGACATGACTGCTGCTGTCCATACTACTGATACTAATATTTATTTTATTATATTTTTACATGTAAAAGGTTCTACATCGTCACACTGATTCAGGTTTTAATGCACTGCGGGGACATGTAATACACTGTGTCACGTTAGCAGCCGAGCTAATGAGTGTGCTAACTGATTGTTAGCAATCACCACCTCTGGACCACTGGACCTCTGGACCACTGAACCACTGAACCTTTGGATGTCTGGACAACTGGACCTCTGGACCACTGGACCTCTGAACCTCTGGACCTTTTGATCACCGAACCTCTGGACCACTGGACCTCTGAACCTCTTGATCACTGAACCTCTTGATCTCTGGACCGTTGAACCTCACGACCACTGGAGCACTGGACCTCTGGACCTCTGGACCACTGGACATCTGAACTTTTGGATGTCTGGACCTCTGGACCTCTGTACCACTGAACCTCTGGACTTCTTGATCACAGAACCTCTTGATCACTGAACCTCTGAACCTCTGAACCTCTGAACCTCTGGACCTCTGAACCTCTGGACCTCTGAACCTCTTGATCTCTGAACCTCTGGACCTCTGGACCTCTGGATCTCTGAACCTCTGGACCTCTGAACCTCTGGATCTCTGAACCTCTGGACCTCTGAACCTCTTGATCTCTGTACCTCTGGACCTCTGTACCTCTGGACCTCTGAACCTCTTGATCTCTGAACCTCTGGACCTCTGAACCTCTGGACCTCTGAACCTCTTGATCTCTGAACCTCTTGATCTCTGAACCTCTGGACCTCTGAACCTCTGGACCTCTGAACCTCTTGATCTCTGAACCTCTGGATCTCTGGACCTCTGAACCTCTGGACCTCTGAACCTCTTGATCTCTGGACCTCTGAACCTCTGGACCTCTGAACCTCTTGATCTCTGAACCTCTGAACCTCTGGACCTCTGGACCACTTGATCTTTGGACCACTGAACCTCTGGACCACTGAACCTCTGGACCTCTGGACCACTGGACCACTGGACCACTGAACCTCTGGACCTCTGGACCACTGGACCTCTGAACCTCTTGATCACTGAACCTCTGAACCTTTTGATCACCGAACCTCTGGACCTCTGAACCTCTGGACCTTTTGATCACCGAACCTCTGGACCACTGGACCTCTGAACCTCTGAACCTCTGGACCATTGGACCTCTGGACCACTGGACATCTGAACTTTTGGATGTCTGGACCTCTGGACCTCTGGACCACTGAACCTCTGGACCACTTGATCTTTGGACCACTGAACCTCTGGACCACTGAACCTCTGGACCTCTGGACCACTGGACCACTGGACCACTGAACCTCTGGACCTCTGGACCACTGGACCTCTGAACCTCTTGATCACTGAACCTCTGAACCTTTTGATCACCGAACCTCTGGACCTCTGAACCTCTAGACCTTTTGATCACCGAACCTCTGGACCACTGGACCTCTGAACCTCTGAACCTCTGGACCATTGGACCTCTGGACCACTGGACATCTGAACTTTTGGATGTCTGGACCTCTGGACCTCTGGACCACTGAACCTCTGGACTTCTTGATCACAGAACCTCTTGATCACTGAACCTCTTGATCACTGAACCTCTGAACCTCTGGACCTCTGAACCTCTGGACCTCTGAACCTCTGGATCTCTGAACCTCTGGACCTCTGGACCTCTGAACCTCTTGATCTCTGAACCTCTGGACCTCTGTACCTCTGAACCTCTTGATCTCTGAACCTCTGGATCTCTGGACCTCTGGACCTCTGAACCTCTTGATCTCTGAACCTCTGAACCTCTGGACCTCTGGACCTCTGAACCTCTGGACCTCTGAACCTCTTGATCTCTGAACCTCTGGATCTCTGGACCTCTGGACCACTGGACCGCTGGACCTCTAAACCTCTGGATCTCTGGACCTCTGAACCTCTGGACCTCTGAACCTCTTGATCTCTGAACCTCTTGATCTCTGAACCTCTGAACCTCTGGACCTCTGAACCTCTGGACCTCTGAACCTCTTGATCTCTGAACCTCTGAACCTCTGGACCTCTGGACCACTGGACCTCTGGACCACTGGATCTCTGGACCACTGGATCTCTGGACCACTGGATCTCTGGACCACTGAACCTCTGGACCACTGAACCTCTGGACCTCTGGACCACTGGACCACTGGACCACTGAACCTCTGGACCTCTGGACCACTGGACCACTGGACCACTGAACCTCTGAACCTCTGAACCTCTTGATCACTGAACCTCTGAACCTTTTGATCACTGAACCTATGGACCTCTGAACCTTTTGATCACTGAACCTATGAACCTCTGGACCTTTTGATCACCGAACCTCTGGACCTCTGAACCTCTTGATCACTGAACCTTTTGATCTCTGGACCATTGAACCGCTGGACCACTGGACATCTGACCTCTTGATCACCAAAACCCTAAACCTCTGAACCTCTGGACCCTCTGAACCTTTGAACCTCTGGAGTAAGACGACCCCTCAACCAAACGTTTCTCTTCTTTATCCAAAGCGGAGTGTTTTGCCTGCCCGCTTTTGTTGACTTTTCCTTGGTTTCTATGCATCTACTGTGGGTAAGTAGTTAGATGGTTTCTTTTTTTGTCGGTTTTTATGGTCGGTAATCTGCACAGGACGTTTTATTTTGAAAATAATGATATGAAATGAAAATAATGATCTGGGGCTTCGTAGATCAAGCAGCGCTGAACGGAGATGCTTCTCTGAAAACGCACTGCAGCGGAATCAGAAGGAGCTTGTAGAATTGCCGCAGTCAGCTCCAGTGGTTGCGCTGCAGCTGAAACGCAGCATTCCAGTACTGACGGCAATAACCATGGCAACGGTAAAAGCTTCAAATACCCTGTTTAGGGCCATATCACCCGCCCCTACCACTGACCAATCGGAGGTCCCGAGGAGCTCGGTGCGGATCAGGAGGGTCTCGGAGGAGGTGAGGGTCTAGAGACCAGCAGCCCTTTGGCTTGCTGATGATTTATATGGCCCCCCCACAGACTGTAGCATTATATTGTGTTTCTTTACATTCTGGCAGAGGGCGGCTCCTTCCTGTCTTGATGTCAGAGCTGATTCATGGTGCTTCTGTATCCAGATATCATCCTACAGCAGACTGACTGAAGTACTGAAGCCTTGTACTTGTTACTTATAAGACAAGAAAGTGAATTATGTTTTTATATTTAGTTTGTATTTGTTCCTGTTTGACAGACCGTGGCTGCAGCTGAAAGAATAAGGCTAACACTGTCATACACGCCATAAAAACACATCTAACACGTTAATGTAATACACGTCGTAGCCTAATAATAATTACAGACGGATCTCCTGGTGTCCTGATGATGGGCAGTGATTTTATCAGCCTGTTAACTTTCACACATTCATACACTTGTGATGTTTTCCAGCCTCCTTCCTGCATTCAGCAGCTGTGTTGCTTTTAACTTGGTATTTCTCTTATATTATAGTTTGTTCTTCGCTCTGCTGCCAGCACACTCGTCAGATCGGCCAGATTGGGAAACCCTGGGCTGATTTAGCGAGCTGTTAACCAGCTTTGTGTGACGCTTTGTGTGATCACGTTTGTTTGGTTAAGTGAAGCCAGATAATGAAAAGATACCCTGGGTATGTTGAACCTGCCTCATAGTCTAGGCCTCAGGTGCCCTCAGGTAAAGTTCAGGGAGCCTCAGCGCTGACGCGAAAACACCTAAACAGACAATTACAGATTGACTTCAGCTGTTTCTGTCATCTTTAATATGATTTTTAATGTATTTAAAAATTAAGGAATTCAACAGACAGAGGTGTGTGTGTGTGTGTGTGTGTGTGTGTGTGAGCGACCTTCCTATCGGAGCTGTGATTGGACGATAATTTATGATCAGTAAATATTCAATTGATGGAGAGGAAATTAACATTGTAATTTAACCTCTGATCCTTTTCACACACCCCCCCCCCCCATCTGTGTCAGTGTCTCTCTATCATTATTTGCTGCGTCGTCAGCTTCCTGATTGAATGACTGATTGACTGCTGACACACACAGGTGACCTTACGAAGGTCACAGTTTAAAAAATAACTTCATCTGTCAGATCTTCGCATCATGGGGACATTAGCCTGTTAGCATGTTAGCATTTCTCCTTCAGGCAGGAGGTGTTCAGGGATATAAGATCCATGTTGAGTCCCAGTCAAAACAAATATTCATACTATATATATATATACACACACACATTAGTCTTTGTTTGGCTGTTTCATGTCAGCTACAGATCGGTGCTGTTAATGATCTGATTGTGTATTTAGTTTGAACTCCAGGCAGTCGGTCTGCAGTCAGTAAATCTGAACGTGGAAATGCTAATGATGCTAAGAAGGAAGCAGAGAGACACTCGAGGAGCTCTGACTGTGTGTGTGTGTGCGTGTGTGTGTGTGTGTGTGTGTTATTATCTGTCTATTATGTCTGTGTGTGACCTTCTAGTGCTGATGGTCCCCAAAGTGTATGTGTGTGTGTCTGAGGTTATGGATGAGCTTTTGTGCGCATCATTATTCCCAATAATAGGTTTCAGCAGCACTTCAGTGTGTGTGTGTGTGTGTGTGTGTGTGAGACACCCTTGAAAAGGCGGCCGGTTGCGCCTTGAAGATCAATCACTTTTATATTGAAATCGCGATTAAATAGAATCAAGAGCTGCTGTTTTATTAACTCACAGTACATAAAAACTGGAGGAAGTTTAAGTTTTAGTTGGGGACTGAGCTTTTAACTCAGCTGCAGTTAATCAACGTTAATTCAATGTACAAGAATCGATAAATCGATTAGATGATTGACATAACATTAGCTGCAAAAGTTACATTAAAAGTCACTTATAAGGAAAATAAAAAAATTCACTGGTTTAAGTTCATCAGATGTGAACGTTGGTCAGACCAAAGATTCACAACGAGTTGAAAACTTGCAGCTACTTGCAACGCTCTGAAACCTGCCAGTTTCCACAGATGCGACTAGACGAGACGGTGTATCTTCGCCATAGCAACGTACTGTGACAAAGGGCAGTTTGTTTTGTTTGAATACATTAACAGGCTTGTGTCATACATTCACAGCTGTTGTTGAAACTAATTGATGAGCAGATCCTCTCTTTCCTCCGTCCAAAACTCCATCACAACCAGCTGTTTGTTCCAGAAAACTCCAGAGTGATGACATCATGTATCTTGTCTCCTCCCCCTTTCAGGTGTAAGGCGGTGATTGACAGCCGAGGACAGCGAATCAGCTGCAGCCATTTTGTGGTGGAGGAAGGTTACGTTGGGGCGGACCGGAAGAGGGTGGCCACACCCACCAGGTCAGAACCCCCCCAATCACCAACCACCCAAAATCTTCGAATCAGCAACCACCAAGATAACTGCTCAGTCACACCTTAGCAACCACCATGAAACTGCTCAGTCACACCTTAGCAACCACCAAGAAACAGGACCCACCCAGCAGTGTCCCATCAGCCATTTAACAGCACACATAATACTTCCATAAGATAAATAATACCTGTCTGTCTGTCTGTCTCTCCCTCTCTTCAGGTTGCTGTCCAGAGCTGTTTTAATAACTGACGGCTCCATTCTTCCCAGTGACTCGGACCAACAGGTTAATCATTAATAATACATTTGAACTTTATTATTCCACGTTAGCATCACTTTGCTCCAGCTCGAAGCGCCCTGACAGTTGTCGGAGGGTTTGTGATGGAGTGTAAGACTCGGTCTGTTTGTTCGTCATTATGAGAAGAAACGTCACTCCTCGTTTTGTGTAATAAAATTTAACTTCATCCATAGAAAGTTTCAAAATTATAGTTTTTTAAAGAACTTTCATATAAATGTTAGGTTTGTTAGCTTACTGCAAATTGCATTTGTTAACATCTCCGGTTTCACAATAAAGGTTTCCCACTGCTCTCAATGCCTTTATTGTGAAACCCATGCAGGAAGTGATGCGTAACAGCAGCAGCTTGGTGCTTCAACATTTACAGACTGCAGGAAACCTTTGATATGCTGTGGAAGGATAGCTCACAATGCTAGTCACGCTAACTTTCTGGTTAGAGGGTCTAATGAGGAAATGGATCCGACTCGCAAAGGGCTTCAGCCCCAATGAATTATGGGATTGATGTTAATGTATGTCAGTGAACACATGAAGGAGGAAAAGATCAGAAGAGAAAGAAAGTCACAGAAACACTCAAATAAAAGAGTCAATTACTGAAGAAAGAAAATCCCCAAAATCATCTCTGAACACACACACACAGTGACACACACACACACACAGTAAAACACACACACACACACACACACACACAGTAACACACAGAGCAGAAGATCTATGAAGCATCATAATTCTCTGACCAAACTTAATTCAATATTTCAATATTTAACTCACACCTAATTAGTGAAAAGTGTGTGTGTATGTGTGTGTGTGTGTGTGTTAGCCTGCAGTGTTCAGTAATAAGATAAAACTAATCTGGTTTTTCATTTAAGACTTTTATCTGTCTGCTTAAACTCAGGTGGAACTTTCCTCTGTCTGTCTGACTGTCTGACTGACTGACTGACTGACTGACTGTCTGTCTGTCTGGTCAGGTCTCCATGGTAACGGTTCCTCCAGTAGCAGCGGGATGTCCGGCGGTGAAGATGGTGGAACTCTGTCCGTCCACGATGACCTGCATGTCAGGAACATGTGAGACACAAACACTTCCTGGTGTATCTTATTCCTTCATTCCCACAGCTTCATCAGTATATCGTGAAGTATAATATATATATATATATATATATATATATATATATATATATATGTATGGATGAAATATATAAACAATGAGAAGCCGAGCTGGTGATCAGACAGTCAGAGACTCTGCAGCTTAAAATCCTTGAGTGTCCTTGAAGAGAAAACTGATGAATCCACCGACAGAAACACTGATTAATGACCAGCAGTGTGTGTGTGTGTGTGTGTGTTCCGCCTGTCAAATCATCAGCATCATCATCATCAGCATCATCATCATCTTCTTCTTCTTCTGCTGTGCTGTCCTGATGCTGCAGTGTGATTGGTTACTGAGTCAGTGGGCCTGAACGCCTTTAAAACAAAACACCATTTATCTCAACACACACACACGTACGTTTATACAGCTATACTTGTGAGGACATTCATTGACGGGCCAAAATGTCCTCACTTTTCAAAAATGTCCTGACTCCCATGGTCTAAAACTCAAACTGGTTCTCACAAGAATAGTTGTACAATAGCACACAGACACAGGTGTTTTTAGGCTCTATAAAGTCGTATAAAATTGTGTACTGAGGTCTTAATAAAAACAAATTAAGAATATATTTAGTCCCAAGATGATTAATTAATTAATTGACTTGTTGATTAGCAGAAAAATCAACTATTTTTATAATCCGTTAATTTCTTTATCAAAGAAACAAAATCTTTTTTTTTTTTTTTTACTGTTAAAGATATTTGAAGACATCTCTGAACTGTGATGGACATTTTTCACTGTTTAAGCATCATCTATAATAATGATAATAAATAAATCAAATCATTTAAAATATAATGGACAGAAAACCTTTTTACACAAAACTACGGCTCCCATGGAGACAACAGGGTCTGTTTCCATGGAGACGGCAGTAGGGTTGGTCGCCATGGAGACCACTGACATCAGATTAAGTTGTTTAATGAGATTCTTTTCTCTGTAGATTTGGTCCACCTCACCTGTCAGTCAGTTGGCTCCGCCTATGAAGACCTGTCGCCGGTGGTTACCAGGATGTTCCGCACGCCAGAGTCACATGACCAAGGTAACACACGTACACACACACACACACTCTCGTGTAATTGATACTCTCTTCATCCTGTAAACTTTCTCTCCTTTCTGACCTCCTCCTCTGTCTTTAATTCATTCATCATCTTCTTCTGCTTTTAATTATAACACGAACAACCTGCAGGAACACACACACACACACACACACACACACACCTGAGGATGGATGGATGCAGGTATAAAGAGATTCATCAGAGGTGATGAAGGAGGAGGAGAGAAGCTTCTCCGTCATGTTTCACTTCGTTTCGTTAAACTGCAGCTTCGGCTTCTTTATTCTGAAGCTCAACATTCAGACTAACGAATCTCGAGCTGCACTTAAGTTATTTTAATTATCAATTAATCTGACAATTATTATTTTGGATTAATTGTTTGGTCTAAAAATGTAAGAAAATAGTCAAAAATGTCCAAATCAACTTTCAAGAACTAAAAGGGAGCAGGATGTTCATTTAGTAAATTATGGTAAAATAGACAGCTAATTCTTATAGGGTGGGGTTACCATGGTTTCCACCAATCAGGAGAGAGGCAGCGCTACCCTCTTGTCCAAATAACGTCACTTCTGGTTTCAAAAAAACAAGATGTCAGCCAAAATGTGGAACTCAAGGATTCAAAACCGACGTCCACAAACCAGCGGGTGACGTCACCGTGGCTACGCCCACTTCTTTTATACAATCTGAACATTAGAAATAGTAAAACTCGGCCGCCCACTACGAGCTCCGTAACAAACACAAAGAAGAATCAACGTGTACTGTTTCCATTAAAGGTTCAGGAGTATTAAAGAAAATCTAAAGTAATAATATAATGTGTTTATAAAAATAAAAGCCTTATCCATCGGTGTGTATCTGAAATACGAAGTGACTTCATTCTGTGTTATTTAGAATCTGGTGGCGTCCCAGAAGAGGGTCGTTTATACATGAGTCCCCAAAGCGATCATAATTGTGGGTGTGTGTGTGTGTGTGTGTGTGGACCCCTCAGTGTTTCTGTATGTTAATCTGACATTTTGATCTCACTGAGACTGACATTTAAAAACCTTTCTTTCTCTCTCCACCTGCCTGTCTGTCTACAGAGGACCGTCCGTCTGTCCTCTGGTGTCTGTACTTCAATATGGCCGACGGTTCGGGGCTGGAGGTCGAAGGTCACGACCTCCCGTCCAACGTGTACGTCTGTTCCGGACCCGACGGAGGTCTGGGACACGAACACGCCATCAGACAGGTGAGACATGTACATCTAGTAGCTCCTGGCTGCTGATTGGCTGCTGCTGGTCAGCTCGTTGCCATGGTTACACACACTGGACTGAACCATGCCTCAGTATTAAAATTTAAATTAGCTTTATTAGCAGGACAGTTATTAACAACACAACTATAATTTATACCAAATATTCCTTGAAAACAGCTGGAAGAGAACTAAACATGAAGTACACATTTATTTTATAAAATTTTATTTTTGAGATGCTGCGAAAATATGTGTTATTTACTCACAGATACACACACTCTGGTGCTGCTGAGAAAAACATTGAGACTGATCTGTTTACTGGTGTTCAGGTTGTTTTTAATAGTGCCGTTTGGTTTTTGCCATGATTTTTCTCCATGGCAGAGGAACCAATTTATACCTGAAAAGTATCAAATCCAACATTTTACCTTCAAAAAGTATAAACGACAGTTAAATGGATACTGATCAATACTTCAGTGTTTAATAATGTAGCTGTTTAATACTGGGCTCCCTTCACAAGTCCACATTAAATAAAATGACCACACCTCCAATTATTTACGATTTAAGATTTGATGCACGAGCAGTCGACCGCCGGCCCCCATGACCATCTCATTCTTTGCTCTTTTTTAATTTGAAGCAAATAATACACAAAGTTTTCTTTTGCGTTTGGAGAAAATAAACGAATATGCCGGAGCTCTTGCTCACCTGCACAGGTGTGTTGATAAAGTGAACCATCAGTATGTAAAGTTTTAAACGTATCCAACTTTTTGTGTGTGAACACGTCATTTTATTACTGTTGGTTATTCACCCAAACTACAAGTTATATCAAAAATAATCTTATTGATTATTTTGACCGCCTATGAAGACCTGTCGCCGGTGGTTACCAGGATGTTCTACACGTCACAGATTTGTTTGACTTTTTTAACTGTTAAATGTGAGGACTTGCATGTTATTAACCAGTAAACTAGTTATTAACCTGTATTGGTTTCGTCCTCCTGCGTTCAGGCCGAGTTGATCTTCCAGAAGATTCTTCCTGAGGAGGATTTCTGTCCTCCGGCTCCAAACCCTGAAGACATCATCTACGACGGAGACAACACCTCCTCCTCCATGGGAGGAGAGCAGGAGGAGAAGGATGGAGCAGGAGAGGAGGAAATGGAAGAGAAACAGGAGGAGGTGCTGGAGGAGTAAAATGGGGAAATAAATTGTATCTACAAACCTTCAGTAGAAGCCAAAACCTCCTGCAGTGCATTGTGGGTCAAAGTTGCCTTCATTTGTGTTTTGAATCTTTATTATTTTTCTATAATTTTTTCCTTTCTGCTTCGTCGTATTTAAATATCGGCGTTTGTTTGTCGTGTGGAAACATTAAAGCTTCAAAATGAACAAACTCGACTGTCGTCAGTGTCGACCTTTACAGGCAGGAAGTGTATCTGGGGAGGGGGGGCAGTCCTCCTGCAGGTTCTCACGTCGAGCTGCCGTTCGAACCCTTGAGCTACACGATGCTCCTACCCACAATCCCCTAGGAGAGACGCAGCTGCATGATGGGAAACTAAAGGGTGTGGGTCGCCTGCAGGAACACGTCTGAATGTCAGGTTGTTTTCAGTTTAAAGGGACATCCCGCTGTTTCTGCTCGACTTCGGCCCAACAGTCAAACAACACCGTCTTTTCTACAACGGAAAACGTAAAGGAAACAGACTGGAGTCTCCTGATTTAAAGTCCTGAGTTTTGATCTGGTTAGAAGAGTTCCATCAGTGTGTCGCCGCCTCCTGCTGGCCAACTGCCTGAACTGCAGCTACAGAGGGTGGGCACAATAATGTGAACACCTGTCAGCTTTAGAAACCAAACTTATTTTGTCAAGCCCCCATTTAAAGGTTGAATCCTGCACTCGCGATGCTTTAACAGAAAATAAAAAGCTCTCTAGAAACACAAGGGATGTTGTAATGGTTTGAAGTCAGTGACGACATTTACATGCACAAAATTGTTTTTTGCTCTTCTTCCTAAAAACAAAATTCCTACTAAGCTGTTTACTTGGCAAATTAATATTCCTCTAATATTCCTGTTTACATGCAGCCATTCAGACTCCGACTAACGTAAAACGCCCCCATGATGTTTGTCCTCCGGCGACACCCCCAGAACCTGCTGCTATCAAAGTCTAATTGTTTCACAGTAGCTGTGAAAACTGTTTGTTTCCAACGCAGAGCTGAGCATTAACAGGCGAGAAGCCATGTCGCACAGTCTGAATGTGCTGTGTACATGTCCAAAGAACGCTGCTAAAATCAGAATATCAGCATTACAATAGGAAATACTACATTCAGAATGAGGCCTAGATCAGAATCTGAATAGTGGAACATTAAGTGCATGTAAACAGTGTTTCACCTTCAGTCGATGTTTGAAGCAGCAGCAGCAGCTCCTGTTCCTGGAGGTAAAATCAGTTTTTATCCAAGGAGTCTGGTGGCTGTGAAGAGAGCGACGTACGCGCTGAAAACGTTCTAAATACAGCGAACACACAAACTTGTGTTGCTGCCGACTCGTCGCTGAGCGTCTGCTTCTCCGAACATCGACTGTGGATCGGATCCTCTGAACTCGCCCTTTAATACAAGCAGCATGAAGAGCTGAGTGCTAATAATCTGATCTGGAGTTTCACATCACGCAAAACAATCAAATATTTACCTAAAATTATTAAATATATTTTTAAGTTTGCTAAACAAACTTCAGTCCACCTTAAAAACCAACACTGTTCCTCTGGCGCTGTTTAAGTCGGCGCTCGACTTGACCGGAGAAGCAGCTGAGTATTGATCAGACTGGTTTCTGATCTGAGATCAGCTGAGAAAAGACTCTGCAGACAGTCGGGACTTTAATCTTTTTATTGTCAGAAAATCTTTGCTGCAGTTTACAGACGGCGACCGCGACGACCGCCCTTCCTCCTGGTCGAGTCCGACGGGATCGGAGTTACGTCCTCTGAAAACCAACAAAGAAGAAACAGGAAGTCAAACACTGCAAACAAACAGCTTCAACAACATGAAACAAACGTCAGCTTAAAGGGACAGTTCGCTGGAATCTGTCTTCATCCCACCAAATACATTTAGGGCTCATCACAGGACGTCCGAGGTTCTTTCGACTGATTTATTGATCAATTAATACAAAAAGGGTTAAGGTTTTATTGTGTTATTGGTTGTTACCGTGGGGGACCAGAGTCACGTCACCATAGAGACGAGATGACTGACGGGAGCAGACGGTGTGTGAGCGAGTGCGTATTTGCTACTTAGTGAGGACCTGAAGCCGTTTAACCATCAGATGGTTTTACGGTCTGGTTTTAAGGGTCAGCCCAGAAACCAGGTTAGGGGCGGGGTTATGTTAATGAGGGTCCTCACAACTACAGATGTACGTGTGTGCGTCCTCACCGATGCGTCCGATCTTCATGCCGGACCGAGCCAGCGCTCTGAGGGCAGACTGAGCTCCGGGACCAGGAGTCTTTGTCCTGAAACAAACACATTCGATCAATAACCGTCTTCTGCTGGTTGTCACCGAACCAAAGGACAAAGACAAACTAGCGGTCCTACTAGGGGAGGACTCAGAGAGCTGTGGGTTATATAACCTATAACCTGAGGGACAGGTGACACCTGACATGTTCTCACAGCAAGTTACTTTTCGTCCTACAGCACCTTCAGGTGTATCATGTTTCTTTGCTGTAGTGTGTTTTCTAATTGATACAGTGTTACGTCATGCCAATTCAATTTACAGGCAGAGAGACAGACAGACAGACAGACAGAGAGAGAGAGAGAGAGAGAGAGAGAGAGACCGACAGAGAGAGAGAGAGAGAGAGAGACAGACAGAGAGAGAGAGAGAGACAGACAGAGAGAGAGAGAGAGACAGACAGACAGAGAGAGAGAGAGACAGACAGACAGAGAGAGAGAGAGACAGACCGACAGAGAGAGAGAGAGAGAGACAGACCGACAGAGAGAGAGAGAGAGCGACCGACAGAGAGAGAGAGAGAGAGAGACAGAGAGAGAGAGAGAGAGAGACAGAGAGAGAGAGAGACAGAGAGAGAGAGAGAGAGAGAGAGAGAGAGAGAGACAGAGAGAGAGAGCGACCGACAGAGAGAGAGAGAGAGACAGACAGAGAGACAGACCGACAGAGAGACGAGCGTTACCTGTTGCCCCCGGTGGCCCTCAGCTTGATGTGCAGCGCTGTGATCCCGAGCTCTTTGCAGCGCTGAGCGACGTCCTGAGCTGCCAACATGGCGGCGTACGGAGACGACTCGTCTCTGTCCGCCTTCACCTTCATCCCACCGGTCACACGGCAGATTGTCTCCCTGGAAACACACGGGCCAATCAGACACCAGATGCAGACACTTCCTGGTCAAGAGTTTGGGACTAGTTAAAAATGTGATTCTCTGATGTTTTGCAGGTGTGTCGTCACCATGACGAACGGGAGGCAGCTGACTTATTTTGTAAAGATCGGTGATTGATCAGCACGTCGATTTTGTCCTTTAAAAGGAACCTTTGTCTCACAGACCAAACATTTGATTTATTGATGTCAAACTAAAGATACTGATGTGCCCCTTGTGTTGTCTGGGGGACACATGCTGTGAGTTTAGGAACTGCAGTTCCCATCATGCTCTTGCAGATGTAAACAGGAAGTATGCCCAGCTACAACATTAGTTTCCATGTAGAATGCGAGGATGCCGCCCCCCCCCCCCCCCCCCCCGAGCGTGGACTTACTTCCCGGAGAGGTCAGTGACGTGGACAAAGGTGTCGTTGAAGGAGGCGAAGATGTGACAGACTCCAAACACGTTTTCTCCTTCGGCGACCTGAGGACCCAGACTGATGACCTGCTCCTCCTTCTTCTCCTTCCCTTTACGAGGAGCCATCGTCTGAGGAGGAGGAGTTAGACATGACGAAGAGTCCTGACAGACAATCTTTATTTAAATAAACGTTTCAATGGCGACGACCTGAACGGCGATCGAAGGCGAAAACGAAAAGCAGGACGATAAAAACATTTCCAGACAGGAAGTCCGCAGATATCAAACAGTCTGGAGGATTATGGGTAATAAAACAAGGTTCTAGAGAAGAAACATCCGGTTCTCGGTCCTCCAACACCAAAACACTGAACCTCAACAACCTCCAGTTCATGTTGCTGCTCTGGTTTCTTCTTCTGTTCCTAAATGATGGCGTCTCGTCTCGTAAATGATGGAAACACTCATTAACGTTTCTGACACCATCTAATCTGCAGTAGAAGAAGAAACATGGAGGTTCACCTGTGCGCTGACTGATGCATCAACATCCATTACCTGCTGAATCCGGTTTACGGTCTCAGAGCTGCTCAGAGTTCAGACCAGGCTGAGGGGGTCGCCCCTGGCCCCGGGGACCAGGCTGAGGGGGTCGCCCCTGGCCCCGGGGACCAGGCTGAGGGGGTCGCCCCTGGCCCCGGGGACCAGGCTGAGGGGGTCGCCCCTGGCCCCGGGGACCAGGCTGAGGGGGTCGCCCCTGGCCCCGGGGACCAGGCTGAGGGGGTCGCCTCTCGCCTGTCCGACCGTCAGAAACGTGTTTCCTTGTTTTGCAGCGCTGTCCGGTGATGGAACTATCGGCGCGGCTGGTCACATGGCGGATAACAGACTCCCGCCGTGCCTGCACGCGCAGAATGAAACTCAGGAACTCACCGTGACTTCGATCTTCGATCTTCGACAATAAACTTTTAAACGTAAACACGTCGATGAGCTGCGCACGAGACGAAACACCGGCAGCAGGTAAGAGATGCTACCGTTAGCCGGTTAGCTTCTACCAGCCGCCGCGGTCTCAGATCAACAGTTCACCTGCTTCTCTTCTGACGGACAAACACGTCGATGTGGCTCCGAACTATCGATAACACATCAGTTTATCAATCAGTAAACGCTGCTTTCTCGCCGCTGAGCTCTGCGCGAGGAGCTAAGATGGCGACACGTCGCAGCCGCTCACTGACACAAACAGGGAGAGAAAATCGTAAAAACGGACAAAAAGTTTCTCTCAGAGAAACAATTTCTCCGCCAACAGGAAGAAACACGATCAGAGACTCGGTGGAGAATCGATCAGTCCTCGGATGTTCACCTGGAAATCAGATTAAAGTCGGATGGCAGCGCGGAGCTGAACTCACCTCTGTGCGTCTCTTTCAAAGCAGAAACAAGAAAGGAAGGAACTTCCGCTTCCGGGGGCAAAGTTGACGACTTCCAGCGCGGGAAGGAGCGGCTGCTGCCCCACGTGGTCTCTACAGGAAGCGCAGATTCACGTATTAGACACAGTATAATATAGATTATTATAAATCATATTTATATTTTATACATATTTAACATTATATGTCCTGGTTGTGAGGCAGTTATAAAACCAAATTAATGAATTTACGTATTTTAATTATTATTTTCTTATTCACTTGTTTGTATCGGTTAATGTGTCTTTATTGTTGTCTCATTTCCATTCATTATTTAGATTTTTGTCACGTGTTTCTGTTGTTTCTTGATTTGTTGAATAGTCACCAAATAAATCTGCAGATTTCATCTATTTGCACACGATTCTCTAAATGCTTAAGATTTATCTGCAAGATTCTGGGGGGAAATATGAAATCCATTCATTTTAATTAATGTCAGTAACACTGAAACAAATCTGTGAATATATGTCAATTCTGTGTGAATTTTGTAAAACATTTTTCTGAGAGCAGGAAGTCATCGTCTCAACTTTACAGCCGTTAAACTGACACGATGATCGTCAGAGATGCAACAGACGCAAACCGTCTTCTAATGAGTGTGTTTAACATAATCAATATGATATATAATCAATACATTACATACGCTGCATGATGGGTTCGTCCTAAACTGGGAAGATTTAAGGCGGTAAGAGAAGTCTGTATTTAAGGTGATCAGCTGATCCTGATAGTGGAGTTCAGGTACAGATTCTGAGCTCTGATCAATCATCTGTCTAATAAAGACCTTCAACAAGTTTTTAGCTGTAAACTGAATTACACGAATGTTATTATTTGAGGGTACAGTTACACTTAAATGAAGGTGAAAACAGACCAATCAGAAAGCAGCGTTTGACCACTTCAGTTTATTTACAGAAACACTTTGATCACGATGCAGAAGAAGAAATACTCCAAAAAACTACGAATGAAAAAGATTAAAAACACACACACACACACACACCCTCTCTCTCTCTCTCACACACCCACACACACACACATACACGGACCCACACACACACACATAAACGCACACACGGGTCACACTGTTACACACTGGGCATGCAGCATTGAGTTAATACAGTACAGTACAATATCCATCATAGTAGAAAAAGCTGAGTGGATGGGAAAGAGCTGATTATTGATAATTGATTATTGATTTTGCAGCGCGTGAATTTGGTGGACGGGAAACAGCGAGGACCTGTTTGACCTTTGACCTTTGGATTTTATTTTTACAGATGTAAAAAAAAATTAAAAATAATAATTATTGACAATATCCAGAAAGGAAAACATGAATTTTTGTTTATTGTTATTTTATTTATGATTTTTTCCACCCAAGGATCAATAAAGGGAGCAGAAGAGCTTCAGATCAAACTCCAGACTGATACGAACCTTTACTTTTATCACAGGTTGAAAGTTTAAGAAACCACCCATGTAACCGACAGTTTAGAAACAACATTTAGACCAAGCTGTTGGGAAATGTACACTAAATTTTACTAAATGGTTAAATGACTAAATACAATTTAAAGCGTAGGTGTTTGGTTAAATCCCCCAAAAATTGTAGTTTGGTTGGAACCTGAACTCATGTCCACAGTCATATTTGTAGTTTTGGGGGTTTAAGGACAAAAAGAGGAGTTTATGTTCTATAATTACACACATATAACACATGATTCAGGCAGATTTTGTATTATTTTAATATCTGACTTTTGGCAAAAAACTAAATAATATAAAACTGATTTATTTTTTGATTCTCCACCAAGATCATGTACCTGACAGGTGAGGAGGGTTTGAAACCACATTTTGGACAATATTGTAGGTAATTACATTTACACTAAATATATCAGTTAAACAGTTAAATTGATAAATAATATAATACAATTTGAAATGTTGGTGTTTCTTTGTTTGAGTTTGGTTTGTACCTGAGTTCATGTCCGCAGTCACATTTCTGGGAATCTGGGGTGTTTAGAGACATAAGGAGGAGTTCACATTCTGTGATTACACTTTTGTGATTGTTGCTGTTATTATTTGACTGAATGTAATATAAGAGGAATCTATATTTTCCACCAAACAGTGACAGTGCAGAGCACAGTGTTAAACTGCATTAGACCAAACATAATATAACTGAAGAGTTATAGATGGTTAGTGACAAACACTTTAGTTGGTGGTTTGTAAAAACGTTTATAGGCTAGTGGGGTTCGCGTCAACTCAATTTGACTTTATGTAAAATCGCACATTAGAGGAAATAAAATTACATAACTTTAGCTTCACGTCATGTTTTTCAATTTGACTTATCTATCTTCTTGATGCAAACAAATCCATTCTTTATTCAACTGTATGGATTTTAGTTTGTCTGATTACAAAATTAAAAAAAGCTTGAGTGAAAACGTTTGGTTTCAGTCCTGAAGACGAGTTCAGCTCCTGGGGAATGGTTTGTTTGCCTGTTAGCATTATTAGCATTCCCAACTGTCACCGATGCATGATGTTGGGCACAAATTAGCATGTTAACTTGTGAAAACCTGTAATGTTGTGTCTAAAAGACCAGCTAAGGATTGTTAACAAAGCTAAGAGTTTTCTGGCTTCTGAAGCGCCTCTAAGGGTAAAATAAAACCTGCCGTGCTGTTTCCCGTCATGTGGAAAAAGTGGTGAATGTGCTCTCAGTCACAGCAGAGACGTCCAACCGCTTTACAGTCTTTAGCATCAAATTCAACTTCTGAAGGGTGGAAGTCGCTGCTTTGGATTCGTGAGGATAAATATGCAGCAGCTGAACGTCTGGTAAAAACAGGAAAAACATCAGAGCATCTGTTAACAGGAACAACATGAATCTGCTTTAAGATGAATTCTTCAGTTTCAAGCATAAACACCAAAATAGTTCTAAAAAATGACATCTCAGATATTTGCAGGCAGCGTCTGAGCGTCCTGATCCTCAAACATTTCCACCGATGAATCAAACTTTCAAGTGTCTTAAAAGATCAAAGTGGAGGTTTAGAAAACACAGACTAGTCTACTGTAGAAAACAGCCATTCACTCTGCATGCGCCATTTGGCGTCCCAACTGTTCACACTCTGTTTGGGGTCAGTGATGAGGCTGAAACTGATTGTGTATCACATCGATATTTAGAGGGAAAAACAAAGATTTGAACGATAACCAAAGCAATTTTTATCTCTGAAAATTGAAGCTAAACTTTTAGTGGCAAATTAAAAAAAACACACCTGAAGTGTTGTTACAAAAAGCTCACCTGTTCAAACTCTGAGCTGCTGTCAGCAGAATCTGGTGTTCAATATTGGGAGTTGAGATCTCGGTGCTTCCTTTGGTCCTTTGGGTTAGTCAGCAAATATTGTCCACATGTCCAAAGGGACGTTTCCTCAGCTGTTCATAAAACCTCATTGTTGTTTTCCGAAATACTAATAAAATTATAAGATTATTGTTATAATAAGATTATTATGCATTAAATGATGCCCCAGGCTTGCTTCAAGTCTTGTAAGTCAAATGTCACTAGGAAACAGCCATCAGGTGACCTTTGACCCTGTTGTTCAGCCTCCCCAGTCTTGAGTGTTTCCTCAGCTGGGACGCCAAATGGCACCAAGATGTCAAGTAAAACAAAGGCAGCAGCGCTGTGGCAAACACATTCAGCAGTTATAAAGCATCATACTAACAAAAATAATAAAGTTAATAATACACAATGTGTTCTCTACAGGGTGATTCACACAAAGCTAGCACTGCATGTCTGATCCCAACATTAAAAAGCTTTAAATATACAAACGTGATATATCGAGAATAATAATATCATCATCATAGTAAGAATCTGATTGTACAAAGTTCTACATTCTCCTGACGGTAAAAAGCTGCTTAAAGCCTCCGAGACGAACACAACGGGTCGAAAGTCGCAGAATATCAAAGACGGCACTGCTGACGTTTTGTTAGCTCGTGGCTAGCAGACACCATAGCTCCCAGTGAGGAATGCTAACAAAGCTAACAAGTCTGAGTCAAGTCACCGGAGAACTGGAAAACAACATGGCAGCCGCGAACGCCAAAACTCAGCAGAGACCAAAGCCAAAACACAAAACACAAAGTCAAATCCTGCATGCAGAAAATCACATCATCTGTACAGAAAGTAAACACCATCACTGAAGAGGAAGAAATACAAGCTCTCTGTGCAAAACTCCAGTCAAAAATCTAACGTTTTTAGAACGCTGCCATTACCATAAAACCTCATATCTCCTGGAAAAGGATTCACCAACAAAACTGTTGAATACGGCGACTGAGCGGGCGGATTAATGTTTCACTTCACAAGATGCAGTTTCAATTAGAGAGTTATTAAACCATCAAGGCTCCTAAAAAAATAAAGCAAACAGAGATATGAGGTTTCACACAGCGACCGCGCCGCCGACAGACCAACACAACAGGAGTGAGTACGGAGGCCCAGAGGACACTGAAAACTGAATATATGAATTAAAAAAAAATTAAACTGACTTTTGACACTTTACCCTAATAACGTTTTTCTTGCTGCTTCAAGAAAATATTGGATCAATAGAATCTGATCATTTGACTACACTAAAGCAGTTTTGTGATTCGTGATAAACTTTAGTCCTTTAACGTTCAGCACAATGTGTGTGATGTCAAATACTTTCCCGCGTGCATGAATCAATATCAGTAACAACACCGTATTTTTCAAATTATTTAAGTCACTTTATTATTAATTTATTCATTTAAATGTCGTCAGTTCTGGGACTCCGTACTGATGAGTTTATTTTGGTTGTTGGACTGTGGCCCCGGCGACAGATGACGCGTGATTGTGTCGGTGATTCAGACACTGTCTGAGCATCACTGCGACTCGTTTCTTTTTTGCTTCCTGCAGTTTTTTTACTCCGAAACGTCAAAAGTCTTGAAAACATTCAACAGTCAGTTTTCATTCATTCATCCTCGAAGAGATGAATAATCCAATCAATAATCTGATTAATATAAACCAGAAACAGGTCACTTTAAGGGACAGGCTCTGATTTAGTTTTAGTTCACAAACAGGTGCATCTTTAATCAATACACAAAAATAATTTTGAATGTAATTATCAGTTCATTTGATCCATTTGAGCAACTTTAAAGGTTTTAAAGAATTAGAATTTATTTTAGATTTAGGAGCTAAAACAAAATCGGAGCATCATGTCTCCTGTTTCCTTCAGTTCTTCCCTTTTCCCTCCTTCCTCTTCCTGTTTTGTCACTTCCTTCTTCCGTTATTCTTCCTCTCGCAGGAAGTTGACGGCCTCTAAATCTGAAACATTCTGTAAACCAAAGTTTCTTCCTGTGATGAAGAGCGGAGCGCAGGCAGACATCTCGTTAAGGTACCTCGTTAAGGTCCTTCTCATTAGGAACCTGACGGGTGGTCGGGGTGGAGGTGTGGCTGTTCATGGAAGATCGCAGGTCGGAGAGCGGTGGAAGCTTGTGGACTCTCCGAGCCCGATGGAAGCAGAGAGATGAGCGTCCAACATCCAAACCTCATCGCCGTCGAGCGTTTCATGAACTGCTTGCTTAAATATTGATTGTTAATTATAAATTATTATTATTATTACTTATTACATTGAGTCTGTTTCATGATGTCGTACAGAAACTTTGATTCTAGGCCCAAATGTCTCAACATCAAACTGCTGCCCATAATTAGTTTGAATCATTTGACAGAGAAACTTGACGCTGAGGATAAACAATTAACTTTTACATGTTTTTTCTTGTTTGAGAGTTTCCATTTCTGGTCTTTTTGTGACTCAGATGAATAACTGTAGAAGATCAATAACATGCTGTGATGATGAGACAATGGGCCCTAATAATAAGTCTCTGTGTTAAATAATATCATATGTTTTATATGTTACTGTATAAAGTCATCTTAACTGTCAGGTGGAGACCTTTTATCTCCTGTTGGAAATCACTGACGTCTCGTTAACAACTGACTCTGTTCTGCACACGACCTCATTGAAGGACCTTTAATCTTCAATTAAGGTGGAAATTCAGGTAAAAATATCTGTTAAATTTGCCACTTAAAAACCTCTTAAACCACATGGAAAAAACATTAATTAATCAATAATTAATCCCAAATTTGGGATCAATACTGTAACTTTCACCAATAAAGCCAATGATAAGTTGGCTCATTATTCCAAATATTAAGGTAATTTAAAGTTATGAATATGGGTGGTTTTTTCAGAAATCCAAACATTTAGATTCAGGTTTTTCCGGGGGGAAATGAAGAACTAATTAAGTTAATAAAGAGTTAATTAAGAACTAATTATTATTTTAAGGGGTTGTCAAGTCAGTTGTGAAGGAGGCGTCGACCCTGTCAATCATCCTGAAAGAGGAAGTTAAAAACAGCTCGAGATGCGAGGTTTTCTAACATTATTACGATCTGTGCATCTGATTGGCTAATCATGAGGGGGCGTGGCTGAGGCAAAGTCCAGACGAGCTGAAAAGAGGAAGCTGATTGGTCGATCGGTTGTGCAGTTCTCTCTGGCCCCGCCCCCCTCTCCTCCATCTTGTTTTTTTCAAACTAAAGCTGGTTGGTCAGACGCCTGGCCTGGTGTCAATCAATCTGTTGTCAAGGCGACAGTGGCCCCATCAAAGACCCGCCCACTCTGGAAGTTAACTGGAGGAACAGGAAAAACGAAAAAAACGTCATAAAAAATCTCTGACCTGTTTAAAACTGATCTCTGAGCTGTTTAAAACTGATCTCTGAGCTGTTTAAAACTGATCTCTGACCTGTTTAAAACTGATCTCTGACCTGTTTAAAACTGATCTCTGAGCTGTTTAAAACTGATCTCTGAGCTGTTTAAAACTGATCTCTGACCTGTTTAAAACTGATCTCTGACCTGTTTAAAACTGATCTCTGAGCTGTTTAAAACTGATCTCTGAGCTGTTTATAAAACTGATCTCTGAGCTGTTTAAAACTGATCTCTGAGCTGTTTAAAACTGATCTCTGAGCTGTTTATAAAACTGATCTCTGACCTGTTTATAAAACTGATCTCTGACCTGTTTATAAAATGATCTCTGACCTGTTTAAAACTGATCTCTGACCTGTTTATAAAATGATCTCTGACCTGTTTAAAACTGATCTCTGAGCTGTTTAAAACTGATCTCTGACCTGTTTAAAACTGATCTCTGAGCTGTTTATAAAACTGATCTCTGACCTGTTTAAAACTGATCTCTGAGCTGTTTATAAAACTGATCTCTGACCTGTTTATAAAACTGATCTCTGAGCTGTTTAAAACTGATCTCTGAGCTGTTTATAAAACTGATCTCTGAGCTGTTTATAAAACTGATCTCTGACCTGTTTAAAACTGATCTCTGACCTGTTTATAAAATGATCTCTGACCTGTTTAAAACTGATCTCTGAGCTGTTTAAAACTGATCTCTGACCTGTTTAAAACTGATCTCTGACCTGTTTAAAACTGATCTCTGACCTGTTTAAAACTGATCTCTGACCTGTTTAAAACTGATCTCTGAGCTGTTTATAAAACTGATCTCTGACCTGTTTAAAACTGATCTCTCGCCTGTTTAAAACTGATCTCTGAGCTGTTTAAAACTGATCTCTGACCTGTTTATAAAACTGATCGCTGACCTGTTTAAAACTGATCTCTGACCTGTTTAAAACTGATCTCTGACCTGTTTAAAACTGATCTCTCGCCTGTTTAAAACTGATCTCTGACCTGTTTAAAACTGATCTCTCGCCTGTTTAAAACTGATCTCTGAGCTGTTTAAAACTGATCTCTGACCTGTTTAAAACTGATCTCTGAGCTGTTTAAAACTGATCTCTGACCTGTTTATAAAATGATCTCTGACCTGTTTAAAACTGATCTCTGACCTGTTTAAAACTGATCTCTGACCTGTTTAAAACTGATCTCTGAGCTGTTTATAAAACTGATCTCTGACCTGTTTAAAACTGATCTCTCGCCTGTTTAAAACTGATCTCTGAGCTGTTTAAAACTGATCTCTGACCTGTTTATAAAACTGATCGCTGACCTGTTTAAAACTGATCTCTGACCTGTTTAAAACTGATCTCTGACCTGTTTAAAACTGATCTCTCGCCTGTTTAAAACTGATCTCTGACCTGTTTAAAACTGATCTCTCGCCTGTTTAAAACTGATCTCTGAGCTGTTTAAAACTGATCTCTGACCTGTTTATAAAACTGATCGCTGACCTGTTTAAAACTGATCTCTGACCTGTTTAAAACTGATCTCTGACCTGTTTATAAAACTGATCTCTGACCTGTTTAAAACTGATCTCTGACCTGTTTATAAAACTGATCGCTGACCTGTTTAAAACTGATCTCTGACCTGTTTAAAACTGATCTCTGACCTGTTTATAAAACTGATCTCTGAGCTGTTTAAAACTGATCTCTGAGCTGTTTAAAACTGATCGCTGACCTGTTTAAAACTGATCGCTGAGCTGTTTAAAACTGATCTCTGAGCTGTTTATAAAACTGATCGCTGACCTGTTTAAAACTGATCGCTGAGCTGTTTAAAACTGATCTCTGAGCTGTTTAAAAAACTGATCTCTGACCTGTTTATAAAACTGATCTCTGAGCTGTTTAAAACTGATCTCTGACCTGTTTATAAAACTGATCTCTGACCTGTTTAAAACTGATCTCTGACCTGTTTAAAACTGATCTCTGAGCTGTTTATGAAACTGATCTCTGAGCTGTTTATGAAACTGATCTCTGACCTGTTTAAAACTGATCTCTGACCTGTTTAAAACTGATCTCTGAGCTGTTTAAAACTGATCTCTGACCTGTTTAAAACTGATCTCTGAGCTGTTTATAAAACTGATCTCTGAGCTGTTTAAAACTGATCTCTGACCTGTTTATAAAACTGATCTCTGAGCTGTTTAAAACTGATCTCTGACCTGTTTAAAACTGATCTCTGACCTGTTTATAAAACTGATCTCTGAGCTGTTTAAAACTGATCTCTGACCTGTTTATAAAACTGATCGCTGACCTGTTTAAAACTGATCGCTGAGCTGTTTAAAACTGATCTCTGAGCTGTTTAAAACTGATCTCTGAGCTGTTTATAAAACTGATCTCTGAGCTGTTTATAAAACTGATCTCTGAGCTGTTTATAAAACTGATCTCTGACCTGTTTAAAACTGATCTCTGACCTGTTTATAAAACTGATCTCTGAGCTGTTTATAAAACTGATCTCTGACCTGTTTATAAAACTGATCTCTGACCTGTTTAAAACTGATCTCTGACCTGTTTATAAAACTGATCTCTGACCTGTTTAAAACTGATCTCTGACCTGTTTATAAAACTGATCTCTGACCTGTTTAAAACTGATCTCTGAGCTGTTTAAAACTGATCTCTGACCTGTTTAAAACTGATCTCTGACCTGTTCTTACTTGCTGAGTGTGGAGGCGGAGCCTGAGCGGTGGAAGTGGACGATCTGCCATTTCCCATCGCGGCGGTGCCACACCCTGGTCTCCTCTGATTGGGCAGTGCGAGGCGTCCCGTTGGCATCTATGTACTGCGTCACTCTGATGTACGCAATGCAGGCGGCCTCGTCCCCGACCAGGTGGATGTGAGGGTTCAAGATAGTGGTGTGGACTGGTTTACTGTTCTTAGACCACACTGAGGGGACAGACACAGTTACCTGGACAGGTAGGACCACTGGGACCATAGGAAGTACTTAACATGACTGCAGACTGGTAGACATATGTAATGAGGTCATCGTCTACGTGGACACCAGGTCAGTTAATTATGAATTATATTAGTAAGTCATAAACCAGAATAAAGCATTAAATCATGCAGGAAGTTCAACTCACAGTTTTCAAAATAAAAGCGGTGGAAGTCGAGGCCTTCAACTAGATTCCCCAACGCCTCGGGCTCGAACGCCGTCACAGCCGGGTCGCACATTTTACTGAGGAGAGAGACAGGTTTTACTGAAAGGAAAGACGGGTTTTATTTAGGGGACAGACAGGTTGTGTATGTTACATACGTGTAGCTCTCAAAGTCTCCGTTGCTGATGGCCTCTATGAGCTGCTCAGTGACTTTAATGATGTCCTGCTTCCTCACTGACACACAGACAGACAGACAGACAGACAGACACACAGACACACAGACAGACAGACAGGTTATTATCATTGTGAGGACCGTCCTTACTTTTTCTTGGGCCTCACTATGCAGAGTTGAACTTCTAAATAGTTTACACTTGATGTTGCTGGTTCATAGATCGGCGCCTGTCCCAGTGGGAGGTTCAGCCCCCCCCCCCCCCCCCCCCCGTTACTGAATTTAATTCCATCAAGTAACCAGCATAATTTTCTTTCACATTTATAACAAACCAAATTTCAACATGTTCATGTGTCCAGTACTTTGGTTTATGACCAAATACTGAAATAATCAGCCTCACTTAGCTAATGTTGGCAGCTAATGCTATCCAGGTTTTATGTGTGTATGTGTGAGTGTGTGTGTGACAGTGTGTGTGAGTGTGTGTGTGAGAGTGTGTGACAGTGTGTGACAGTGTGTGAGTGTGTGTGTGAGAGTGTGTGTGTGAGTGTGTGTGTGACAGTGTGTGACAGTGTGTGAGTGTGTGTGAGTGTGTGTGAGAGTGTGTGAGAGTGTGTGAGTGTGTGAGTGTGTGTGAGTGTGTGTGAGAGTGTGTGAGTGTGTGTGTGAGAGTGTGTGTGTGAGTGTGTGTGTGACAGTGTGTGACAGTGTGTGACAGTGTGTGAGTGTGTGTGTGAGAGTGTGTGTGTGAGTGTGTGTGTGACAGTGTGTGACAGTGTGTGAGTGTGTGTGTGAGAGTGTGTGTGTGAGTGTGTGTGTGACAGTGTGTGACAGTGTGTGACAGTGTGTGACAGTGTGTGAGTGTGTGTGTGAGAGTGTGTGTGTGAGTGTGTGTGTGACAGTGTGTGACAGTGTGTGAGTGTGTGTGAGTGTGTGTGAGTGTGTGTGAGAGTGTGTGAGAGTGTGTGAGAGTGTGTGAGAGTGTGTGAGTGTGTGAGTGTGTGTGAGTGTGTGTGAGAGTGTGTGTGTGAGAGTGTGTGACAGTGTGTGACAGTGTGTGAGTGTGTGTGTGAGAGTGTGTGTGAGTGTGTGTGTGACAGTGTGTGTGTGACAGCGTGTGAGTGTGTGTGTGACAGTGTGTGACAGTGTGTGAGTGTGTGTGAGTGTGTGTGAGTGTGTGTGTGAGTGTGTGTGTGACAGTGTGTGACAGTGTGTGACAGTGTGTGAGTGTGTGTGTGAGAGTGTGTGTGAGTGTGTGTGTGACAGTGTGTGACAGTGTGTGTGTGACAGTGTGTGAGTGTGTGTGTGACAGTGTGTGACAGTGTGTGAGTGTGTGTGAGTGTGTGTGAGAGTGTGTGAGAGTGTGTGAGTGTGTGAGTGTGTGTGAGTGTGTGTGAGAGTGTGTGACAGTGTGTGAGTGTGTGTGAGTGTGTGTGAGAGTGTGTGACAGTGTGTGAGTGTGTGTGAGTGTGTGTGAGAGTGTGTGACAGTGTGTGAGTGTGTGTGAGAGTGTGTGAGAGTGTGTGAGTGTGTGTGAGTGTGTGTGAGAGTGTGTGAGTGTGTGAGTGTGTGTGAGTGTGTGTGAGAGTGTGTGACAGTGTGTGAGTGTGTGAGTGTGTGTGAGTGTGTGTGAGTGTGTGTGAGAGTGTGTGACAGTGTGTGAGAGTGTGTGAGTGTGTGAGAGTGTGTGACAGTGTGTGAGTGTGTGTGAGTGTGTGAGTGTGTGTGAGTGTGTGAGTGTGTGTGTGAGAGTGTGTGACAGTGTGTGAGTGTGTGTGAGTGTGTGAGTGTGTGTGAGTGTGTGTGAGTGTGTGACAGTGTGTGAGTGTGTGAGAGTGTGTGAGTGTGTGTGTGTGAGTGTGTGTGTGACAGTGTGTGACAGTGTGTGAGTGTGTGTGTGTGAGTGTGTGTGTGACAGTGTGTGACAGTGTGTGAGTGTGTGTGAGTGTGTGTGAGTGTGTGAGAGTGTGTGACAGTGTGTGAGTGTGTGTGAGTGTGTGACAGTGTGTGAGTGTGTGTGAGTGTGTGAGTGTGTGTGTGAGAGTGTGTGACAGTGTGTGAGTGTGTGTGAGTGTGTGTGAGTGTGTGACAGTGTGTGAGTGTGTGAGAGTGTGTGAGTGTGTGTGAGTGTGTGTGTGTGTGTGTGACAGTATGTGACGGTGTGTGAGTGTGTGTGTGACAGTGTGTGACAGTGTGTGAGTGTGTGTGTGACAGTGTGTGACAGTGTGTGACAGTGTGTGAGTGTGTGTGTGACGGTGTGTGACAGTGTGTGACAGTGTGAGAGTGTGTGTGTGACAGTGTGTGACAGTGTGTGAGTGTGTGAGTGTGTGTGTGACAGTGTGTGACAGTGTGTGACAGTGTGTGACAGTGTGTGAGTGTGTGTGTGACAGTGTGTGACAGTGTGTGACAGTGTGTGAGTGTGTGTGTGACAGTGTGTGACAGTGTGTGAGTGTGTGTGTGACAGTGTGTGAGTGTGTGTGTGACAGTGTGTGAGTGTGTGTGTGACAGTGTGTGACAGTGTGTGACAGTGTGTGAGTGTGTGTGTGACAGTGTGTGACAGTGTGTGACAGTGTGTGAGTGTGTGTGTGACAGTGTGTGACGGTGTGTGACAGTGTGTGACGGTGTGTGACAGTGTGTGAGTGTGTGTGTGACGGTGTGTGACAGTGTGTGAGTGTGTGTGTGACAGTGTGTGACGGTGTGTGAGTGTGTGTGTGACAGTGTGTGACAGTGTGTGAGTGTGTGTGTGACAGTGTGTGAGTGTGTGAGAGTGTGTGAGAGTGTGTGAGTGTGTGTGAGTGTGTGTGAGAGTGTGTGACAGTGTGTGACAGTGTGTGACAGTGTGTGAGTGTGTGTGTGAGTGTGTGTGAGTGTGTGAGTGTGTGTGTGACAGTGTGTGAGTGTGTGTGTGACAGTGTGTGACAGTGTGTGACAGTGTGTGAGTGTGTGTGTGACAGTGTGTGACAGTGTGTGAGTGTGTGTGTGACAGTGTGTGACAGTGTGTGACAGTGTGTGAGTGTGTGTGTGAGTGTGTGTGAGAGTGTGTGAGAGTGTGTGACAGTGTGTGTGAGTGTGTGTGACAGTGTGTGACAGTGTGTGACAGTGTGTGAGTGTGTGTGTGAGTGTGTGTGAGAGTGTGTGAGAGTGTGTGACAGTGTGTGTGTACCTCTGGTGTCTTCATCCTCTATAGTGGTGTTTGTGCTCTCAGATGATTCCTGAAACAACAACAGTCACAGTTTCACTTCGACTTCTTCTTCTACTGATTGTTACAGACTGCTGTGAGGCTCTGTGAGTCCTCAGGTGTAAACGCTGCCACTGGTAGCATCTGGTTGGCTGATGAACCTCAAGAAGGCAGGTCTTATGTAATATGATCCAATCAGAGGAGAGACACCCGGCGGAGTAGAGATACCGACACATGAGGGTGATGACCGGCGTCCCTGAAGTGTTGTGGTTTACTTCCTGTCTGCGTGTGTTTGTTTATACCACATGTTAATGTTGTGTAAAGTTATCTTTAAAGCCGCTCTCTCTAAAAATCATTAAACCGATTAATCGCTCAGCTGTGACGCTAAAGAGCTACATGCTAATATGTTGTCTGCCTTGTTCACCATGTTAGCTTAGCATGTTAGCATTCGAGTACAGGGCTGGTGATGTCATTAGTTCTGCAGCTCATAAACCAAAGTGTTGGACGCATACTGAGGATCAATAGTTATTACCATTCATCCAATAAAAAAAAATAATAATAATAATAAAATTGTTACCTTGACTCCGTCAGCCTTCTTGTTGCTTCCACTCTTTCCTCCTGAACGAGGGATGAGGATGAAGAGAAAGAGAAGCAGCAGAGTCAGAAAGAAAGGAACAAACACAGAGAAGAGGAGTGACGGCATCTTCCGAAGATAAAATAAAACAAGACAAACTGAAACCAAACTACTAAACGTTTTCAAGATAAAAAGAAAAGAACAAAGGAATAAAGTGTAAAAAGAGGAGCGGAAACTAAAATCTGTCAAATAACAGATGAAAATGTCTAATTTCGTCACAAGTTTTGGTCAAAAGCAAGAAAAATAATCATAAGAATCTGTCTGTCTCTCTCTCTGTCTGTCTGTCTGTCTCTTTGTCTCTCTCTCTCAGTCTCTCTCTCAGTCAGTCTTTCTCTCAGTCTGTCTGTCCAGGAGTTACACAGACAGACAGAGAGACAGGTGGGGGAGGTCCTGGTGTAACATGTGACTCGGAGACAGATTTAGTTTGAGCTGCAGATAGTCGGAGAGCAGAAACATTCCTGACACTCAGAAACATCAGCGGACCCTCTAACAGTCGGGGGGGGCAGTCTTCATAACGTCCAAGTATCTTTTTATTTTATATTTGATTTATATAATATTTGTTTGGTTAATATCCTGTAACATCCTTACAGACCCCCTCTCTATCGGTGGTTTCCATGCTATCTATAGATCTGTGGTATCCTGAGTGTGTTTGAAACGTTACAACAGCTGCTGCACACACACACACAACACACACGCACAAAGACTCACACAACACACACACACAAAAACACACACACACACACAACACACACACACAACACACACACACAAAAACACACACACACACACAACACACACACACAAAGACTCACACAACACACACACACACAAAAACACACACAACACACACAAAAACACACACACACACAACACACACACACAAAGACTCACACACACAGTGTTAACCTGTTAATTGTGTGTAAGTCTGAGTGTTGAACTGCTTCTGTAGTTTAACGTCTTTATTGTCACAACAGTCGATCTCTGTGTCAACAGGTGAAACCCCCGCAGGTCATGTGACTCCTTCACTCTCCACAGGGAGACGAGTGAATCTGACCTTTGACCCCCCAGGAGGACACAAGAGCAGTTGCTGGACTTACCAGAGAAATTCCTGGTGGCCAACATGGTGGTCAGGATGGCTCCCTAAAGGAAAGGAAACAAGGAGGGAAGGAAGGAAGGAAAAGAGTGTTTAACCTCCAGCTGTAAAAAAAACTTTACAAATAAATAAAGTCGTCACAGCTGAGATTTAGTTTGAAAAAGTTTAAGAGACACAGAGTTCATCTGAATCACATAGAAAATCATTTCAAAGTCATAATACAACACAACAAATAAACATGAATTTATGCTTCTTCTATATGTAACGTTGCTGTGGAAACAGTGAGCTGTTACCTACACCTCAGTGTGAGTGTCCCTGTAGTCAGATAGTGTGACTCTGATTACAGTCTGTCTCTAAGTGTTTTCAAATATCTTAATCATGTTTGTGTGCAGACAAATCAGCAGCAGCCGGTCCTGTACATGAACCTGTACCTCTGACCTCTGACCTCGGCCTACCTTGAGTTTCCTCCTGGCGTTAAACTTCTTCAGACACTCGACCGTCTCCTGTCTGTGCATGCAGGACGCCACCGTGGATCGATGCTGGGAGGAAGATCACAGCTCATCATCATCATCATCATGACAACACTGTGACCAGTCTGATTATATACAGTAACATAAACTGTATATATATATGTGTGTGTGTGTGTGTGTGTGTGTGTATAAGCCTCACAGAGATCCAGGGGTGTTTGAGCGCCTCGGCTGCTGTGATCCGTTTGGACGGATTGATGGTCAACATCTTATTGATGAGATCTTTGGCTTCAGGAGTCACTGTGTCCCACTCTGGAGAGGGAAACTAGGAGGAGGAAGAGGAGGAGGAGAGGAGGAGGAGAGGGGTTGGGGGGAGGAGAGGAAGAGGAAGAAGAGGTCACACACTGACAAGCTGACCGAGCTCCGTC
This sequence comes from Lateolabrax maculatus, assembly GCA_031216445.1. Classification (NCBI taxonomy): domain Eukaryota; kingdom Metazoa; phylum Chordata; class Actinopteri; order Acropomatiformes; family Lateolabracidae; genus Lateolabrax; species Lateolabrax maculatus. The sequence goes on from CM062197.1 coordinate 364,214, forward strand.
ATTAAACTACAGGTAAACAGTCATGTGACAGGTGAAGAGTCATGTGACCTACATCATAAGCTCCAGCTTTGATCTGCTGGTAGAGACGATGTTGATCTTCATCCCAGAATGGAGGATAACCGACCAATAAGATGTAGAGAATCACACCTGAGAGAGTGAGAAACAAAAGTACACCTGAGAGAAACAGGAGACAAAGAAACAAGGAAACAAGGAAAGAAAGAGAAAAGAGGATGCAAGGAACTGAAACAAGGAAAGAAGGAGATCAGAGGAAACAAGAAGGGCAGTAGAGGAGACAGTAGAGAAGAGTGGCATCTGACCACAGGCCCAGAGGTCGACTGCTTTGCCGTACGGATCCTTCCTCAGGACCTCCGGAGACAGATAACCAGGGGTCCCAGCAAAGCCTGTAAACACAGACGCACACACACACAATACATATATATATATATATACACACACACACACACACACACACACACACACACACACATAAAACGTTATAGTCAAAATGTGTCAAATAAATTACAGAAAAGTAAATGTGAATAAATTTAAAAAATATTAAAGTTACATAAAAACATATAGAGCGTGCCCTGTTGAAGTAGAAGTATAAACCATTACAGACTGCAGAATCACAGTAGTACTAGTAGTAGTAATACTGCAATAGTACTACAGTATCTGTTAGTTCTTACCAAACCAGGCCTGCTGGTCTCCCTCCACCTCGATGGCGAGGCCAAAGTCAGCCAGTTTCACCGCCGCTCCTTTAGACTTCGAGGCCAGCAGCAGGTTCTCTGGCTGGAAACACAGGAAAGATGCTAACATGCTAAGTCTGTCCATTGGTTTACATGAGAGACGCTAGCAACGCTAGCCGAACCATGAAGACTGAGACAACATCAGATTGAACAGCAGCTTCTCTCTGGAGGGTAAACTGTAAAAACTATAAAAAATAAGTAATAAAACAAAATGAGTTCACAAAATTTATAAATCCTGACAAAACATGACAAGACACGAGAGTAACTAATTCAACCCTCCATCTTTCCTCCTTTTTAAACAAAATGAACAAACTGAAAGACGAACTGCTCCAGTTTCAGGGCCAGTTCATAGAAGTTTGTTTTGCTGTTTTATCAATAAAGTGTAATTATAATGTTTTATCAATGTTTTATCACAAGGAATCGGTTTGAAACTCACCTTTAGTTTGATCAAACTGTGTCTTAGACAGCAGCACACACCAGCCTTCTTCAATCATATATTTACAAGTGTTTTCTAAATCAAGTAAACTTAAAATCATATGTGGAAGAAGAAAATTAATATTAGCCACATTTCTTATGTATGGCGTAAAACAATGATGACGTTTGTCTTTGTTTCACCTTTTAAACAATGTTCATCCGAAATGTTCTGGTTTGTAAAAAAAACACAAGAAGAACCAGAACCTTCCAGGTTCTTATTGATTCAGGTTCTGGTAAACTCCTCCAAGAACTGCATGCTAATGTTGAGAAGCTAACTCACTAAGCAGCTGTTTGAGGAAATTACTGACCTTTTCCAAAACATGAAACTAGTTTAGAAATGACAAAAAACTGTTTATTTGTGAGGTGTTTTTAAAGATTTCGACTTCAGTAGGAACCAATGGGCTCGGAGCTGAGAGCCACAGACAGGAAGTCAGGAGGTATTTAGAGAGTGACAAACATGTGGTTCGAGTCTGAACATGAAAGATTTGTTGAAAATAAGAACCAGAGTAACACATGATAACTCATTTTAGGAACAGGTACCTTCAGGTCTCGGTGGACCACGCCCATCTGGTGACAGTGTAGCACCGCCTCCAAAATCTGCTGGATACAGTGACTGTTCACAGAGACACAGAGGTCAGAGGTCAGAGCTCATGTGTAAACCACCCGTCAGTCACTGTCACATGTGTCTGATGTGAAGAAGAATGCTGAGCCAGAATTTACTGCACAAAACATAAAAGCGTTCCAGCATCAGTGATGAAGACAAAGGAAGAGGAAGAGGAGGAGGATCTGGTGATGAGCCGATGGATGAAGAGATGGATGGATGTATGGATGTGTGTTCCCTACCTGGCGTCGGCTTCACTGTAATATTCTCTGGCTACAATATCTTCAAATAACTCTCCACCTGTTACCCTGAGAGAGAGGGAGAGAAAAGTGCTGTAATGTAACAACATGAATAACAGAACATCATGAAACAAAGTGCAGTGTTAGAAATCATAGTGTAATTTTACAACATTACACAACGTAGTGTTACAACTAAACATATAACAAATTAAATGAGATAATACAGCGTAATGTCGCATAATGTGATACAACACAACAAATCTAACATAATGTTGCATAACAAAGCTATTAAAATGAAACATAACATGACAAAGTCAAATAAGCTTTTTGAGACAAACTTAATAAAACTGACTAAACTAAATAACAAAATATAACAAATCTTTTGTTGCCATGTTACCTGGTTTAGGTTTTATAGAATAGAACAGAATAAAACAAAATAGAACAGAGTAGAATAGAGAAGAACAGGACTCACAGGTCAAAGATGAGGTAATGGTGCGCCTCCTCTGAAATGCTGTCATGTAGCCGAACTGAAAGAAAGAAAAGATTAAAACTTTATTGAAACCGTGTTTGGCTACAAGATGGATCGTTGACTAGCTGGTTAGCCAACAAGAGACAACACGTAAAGATGCCACCTCACCACGTCTTGGACACACATAGATTAAAAGTGAAACACCTTAAACATGTGACAGTGTTTTATCTATTAATTATTATTTTATGCAGTCATGACCATCACGTTAGGAGTCTGACATGCTGCAGATCTCAGGTCTGCTGGCTCTCCGTTTATCCTCTTTTTCTTATTCTTCTAAATTCTGACAACTGGGTTCTTCAGTTTGTGTTTCACATACTTAAATAAGGCAACAGCTGAATCAACTGATGATGGAGAACAAAAAAAAAAACAGCTAAACTCCTACTAAAGGTAGTTAGCTTAGCATAAAGGTAGCTATCTTAGCAGATCTCAGTAGCTGCCATCCAATTTTTTGACTTGACTGTATGTGATTTGGTGGTTCATAGACTTAAATGTATGAAATTGTAAATCGATATATTATATTGATTTCAACACAAATATTAAAAAGTACAAACACAGAAACAAACGATTCGTCTAAGATTTGGACTGTCAATAATAATCAAACTACAGATAATTAAACAAACTAGTTAAAATGGATCAAAAAGCTGAGAACAAGTTTGTAGAAACTGCAGTTTCTCTGAATAGTCAGTGTAGGATCTGCAGGTTTCAGGTTTCAGGGGTTGCCTGGATTCTATGGCAGTGACGCTTTAGGGGTAAAATAATCAGCCTACACATAAAATGAAGTCATCACAACCTTTCTGTCTGTTTTACAGTTTGATGCCTAAACACTTTCTCAGAGGGTGCAGCACCGATTCTGACCACGTTAACATGCAGAGCAGCAACAAGGCCGAAGACATGTAGAAACATGACAATAATCATGTTGATCAAATTATATAAGATGCAGTTAGAGGTTAGTAAAATTTTATTTAAACAAAGATGATGAACTCATAACATGAAGGAACATGTTATTACTTGTGCTCAGGTACTTTATAGCGAGGTATCAGTACTTTTACTGCAGTAAAAGATGTGAATACTTCCGCTGGATGATTGAAGATGTCTGTTTCTGCTCTGAATGTATAAAGTCTGCATAGATTGTATAATAGGATATATAACAAGCTGCTGCCCACACACACACACACACACACACACTCGTACCTGTGTGGAAGCACTCAGAAAGAAATAATCAGGTTTTTCTCTCGAAACACTCCCACACAGTACAGTGTGTGTGTGTGTGTGTGTAGGAGGAGAAAGGGTTTTGATGCCTTCACCTAAGGACACTGTTGCCTAGCAACACACACACACACACACACACACACACACACACACACGTTACGTAACACTCCTCAGTGTCTGCAGAGCATCACCGGCCCACACAGAGCTCTGATTGGAAGCTTGGTTCAGCTGCAGGCTGCCGATTGGCTGGTTGGCTCCACGTGAAGTCATATTTGAACATCTGACTGAGTCTGATTCAGTTTGTTTCCTCTTTAAAAAACACTGTTTGTTCCTTGTACGTCTGTCTGTGGCAGACCTGCATTAACATCCGTCCTGGCTGATACCGACATAAGTGGACAGCTCTCAGTCCGTCAGCTCACACCTGGCATTAAAATACATCTCCAGTCTTCTGAGGGAAATCCTGCCGTTTTGAAGCGAGGCACGAGGACAAGTTCTCTTACAGTCGATGGCTCTTTGTTTGTTGTGAGCAGCTAGTTAATGTTGGTTTTGTTTTCTTTGCATTTTTCGGCAGACATGGAAATCAATAGCATTACGGCACCTGTTGGCCATCAGAGGACCAACATTTTTTACTTAATTTAGAAGTAAGAAAATCTGAGGCCGTGCTTCCTCTCTGACGTCATAAACAATAATAACGTCAGAGTCTTATTTTCCGACCAACCCTCCTGAACTTTTATCCACTAAGTCATGTCATGACAAAATTCCAAATACTGTCAGTTCCATTTCATAACGTATCAGGTCTGTATGACGTCCACTTAGAACCAGTACAGTTATCATGACACAGTGTGATCCATCAGCTATGAAGCGTTACTACTCCTGCTGCCGTCATTTTCTCCCTACAGGATTTTTCAAGAATGTTTTCAACTGCAAGACATCAAATCTTCTGCAAATAGTTGACACTTTTCTTTTTCTCAGGCTGTTTCCCTGAAAACTGCAGCCAACAGTTCAGACAATTCACTAATGAGCAATTACAGGCTCACATCGAACCTCCCATTTTAAGTAAAATCATTGAAAAGGCTGATTTCCAACAACTGAACACCATCTTGGCTCCTGTTAAGGTCTTTAATGATGTCCACTCAAACTCTGACAGAGGAACAGTTTCAGTTGCTCCATTTGACCACAACATGTAACTGGACAGACTGGAAGTAGTAGAAGAAGTACTAGTCATGATAGTAGCAGTGGAAACAGTAGCACTAGTAGCAGTAATGCAGCAGTAGCACTACTAACAGTAGTACCTGCGGTACCTGTAGTAGTAGTAGTACTCACCGATGTTGGGGTGTTTCAGTAACCGACAGATTCGAGCTTCACGGTCTAACTTCTGATGATCTGCCAACACACACAAACACATTGATCAGTAATCAGGTATTGTTCAGGTAAAGATACAGACAGTTGATATTGACCAATCAGATCCATGACAGCTCTGAGATCTGCTGCCTGATTGGATGTTTCAACCATCAGTAGTGGAGCTGCAGACGCCTTCAGAGAGCTAATCTTAGCACAAATGCTAACCGAGTATAGTTCAAGGTCAGATTCATCTCATAGATCCCTCTGAATGTTGTCTTGATGAGAGAAGATCCGTATTTATTCACATAATAAATACAGGAAGACACTAACAAAGGCTGAACAAGGCAGTTAATGCTTTTTGGGTTAAAACAATAAAATGTAATCTGTATTTTGTGTCTACCATTAATTTTGTCCTGAAAAGACTGAGTGATCATCAGTCTGTTATTTTTGACATTTTTGTGGAAACACAACATTGAGATGATCAATAACTTTAACCTACGTCCCTGGTTAGGGAAAGATCATTATTTGACTTCTGGTATGAGAAGTGAAATTTTCACTGACTTCATACCAGTGTTTCTGACCCTTAAAATGAAGCTATGTGTCCTTGCAGCCTCTATACAGGTTGTGTTTGTGTCTACTGGTCCAGCGTGGACTTTTGGTGTTGGTACATGTCCCCACATGTACTCTATATCCATAAACTTCCTTTTAATTTAAATATTTGTCGGGTGAATAAAACATAATTTAATCTTTAGATATCAGAGAAGAAGACACAAGGACAGTCAGAAGAGATAAAAACATCATAGAGAAGAGATTAAAACTTTAGACAGAAGAAATGAAGACAGACAGATGAGATGAAGACTACGCAGAAGAGATGAAGACATTACACAGAAGACATCGGAGAGAATAGATGGAGATATAAGAAAGAAGAGATGAAGACATCAGAGATAATAGGTAGAGATATAAGAAAGAAGAGATGAAAATATCAGAAAGAAGAGATGAAGACTTTAGATAGAAGAGATGAAGACATCAGACAGAAGACAGAAGTTTCCACTCAGGAGATTATGTTTCAACGTTGCTGCAGTCTGTGTGTTTGAACCTGTGGTCGGCTGCTGCTGTTCTTCATTATGTTCTGACTCTGAACCACAATGAACCTAAACCACAAATTCCCTCTGATCCCAGTTCAGTTTAACCTCTCAGTTCATCTCCAGCACAGCGCAGAGACTGATCTGATCCCAGCTCAGCTAATGAACAGAAAAGACTCTGAGCTGATGAGTGTCCAGCAGCCAACAGAGAATCTGCAGAGGAAGGTTTCCAACAGAGGAAGGTTTCCAACAGAGGAATGTTTCCAACAGAGGAATGTTTCCAACAGAGGAAGGTTTCCAACAGAGGAAGGTTTCCAACAGAGGAAGGACAGAGACGCTCTCAGACATCAGAGCTGGAAAATATCAACGTGTTCAAGAAACCAAAGAGCTGCAGCAGTTCCCTTTTCCAGGAAATCACAGCAAACAAATGTCATGTTGGCTTCAAACACACACACACACACACACACACACACACACACACACACACACACAAGCAAACACAGATGGAGGCGAACTGTTGGTTTAAAGAACATTTGAAGGTTTCAGCTCCTGATTTCCAATAAGAGAAACTGGTCGGATGCTGTTTGACTCTGAGAGAGTCTGATGATATTAAACATGATCAATGATGATCCCTGATGATCACTAATGATCACCATCAGCTCTCTCTACACTCTGCTCAATAAAAGGTGAATACTAAGGACGTGATGCTCTGGATGAATTTACTATATTTTATATTTACGTTTTGTCTCTCAGTGATGGATGAAGTATTAAGATCCTTTATTTTAGTAAAAGTACCAAAACAACATTCTCAAAATACTCCATTACAGGTGAAAGTCCTGCATTCAAAACCTCACTAAAGTAAAGGTACGAGGTTATGATGATGATGATGATTAAGAATGGCTAACCATCTGTATGTAGCTTGTTCATATTGTGGCTGTAATGAGCACCGCAGCCTGCAGGGGGCGCTCAATGCCTTTACTCTGGCAGTCTGGTTGAAATAAGAGTAAACTTCCTGTTACAGATGAGGTCAGGATGATGTCAGCAGTAATGGCGAAGGTAAGAGGATCATTTCACTGTTTTTCTGATCTGAAATTTGTTTGAAAAAAATCTCGTCTTGTTAAACTTCAATTAAAAGTTAAATTGTGAAGAAGCGCTGCAGGCTGCAGGGACAGGAAGTAATATTATGGGATGAGACGTAGTGCAATTTGTGGCTCGTTAGAGCTGAAATGTGGAGGAGGTGATTTGGATCCGAACACGTGGACTTAATGAAGGCGTGAAGAAGAAAAAAGTCCAGTTTAATGTTCCAAAGCCAACATTGAAGATGGAGCTGATGTAAGAAAAAGCTTCAGCTTCTTATTATCATTATTGATGGATCAATGAATCATCATCATCATCATCATTATTATAATTATCATTATTGTTATTATCGTCATCATTATTATTATGTTACAGTGTTGATAACATGAGTTACTGCAGTGATGCTACACACACACACACACACACACATCTTTGTCAACTTTTAAAGGTGTTGCTTAGCAACCGAAGGAAATCTCAAAACCAGAATAGTGATAAAAAAATTAACTGAAATGGAGAGAGAGACAGGCAGACAGACAGACAGGCAGGCAGACGGGCAGACAGACAGACAGACAGGCAGGCAGACGGGCCGACAGACAGACAGACAGGCAGGCAGACGGGCCGACAGACAGACAGACAGGCAGGCAGACAGGCAGACGGGCCGACAGACAGACAGACAGGCAGGCAGACGGGCCGACAGACAGACAGACAGGCAGGCAGACGGGCCGACAGACAGACAGATGGGCCGACAGACAGTTCAGGATTCATGTCGACAGTGAAACATCTAAACTACGTTCTCCCTCGTTTATCTTCTGAATGATCAGCTGCTCTGCAGTGGAGACAACAGCTGGCTGTTGCCTGCTCACCTGCAAGACCAAAAAATGGGACTAAAACGTAGATTAACGTATGCAAACTAGACTGAACAAACCGTCTACATAGACATCAGTTAACCTGCAGACTTTACTTTAACCCTCCTAGTCAAGAGTCTATAATCAGTATCCACCTTATTTCTACTCCCATGATGCCTTGCATGAATTATGGGGGCTGCTCCCGGTCATTCCTCCCACTGAGCCAAAATGTGAGTGTTTATGTGTCTTCTTTTTCCTTAGAGAAATAAATGATGTGGGAACAACCTGCAGATGTTAATTATCCTGAAACCCCTCAGATCCATTGTGTGACCTCAGGGGGGTCCAGATCCTCAGGTTGGAAACCACTGTTCTGTGAGATGGGTAGTTTCTCTGTTTCTCTGTGTTATATAAAAGTCTTTCAACCTTCGACCTGGTCCGGGACGCCCTGACAACTTGGGATTTCACCCGCATGGGCGTGGTTCTGCAGGACGTAACGCACACGCGTCGGCAAACTCTATGACACACGTGACTCTGAGGGCACATTCGTGAGTTTTCAGAAGTTGGTCTTTGTAGTAAAGTTGTGTTGGGGGAAAATGAGGCAAATTAAACTGAATGATACAGGAATACAAATGAGATCAGTTTTTTTTATGCATGTCAAGTATGAAGGCAACCACTGATGCTAGATACTTGGGGTTAAGGCAAAGATTAGGTTAATAATTAACTTTATAGGTTACAGTTTGGTGTCGGGACAACCCAATGAGAACTCCCTAAACAAATAGTGAAGCTCCAGCAAGACAACATGTTTGAAATCACCTCTGATTATGTTTATTAATATGAATTATATGTTTGTCATATTTATTACATTAACTGTGTACAGTGTGTCTGCAGTCCTCCCTCAGGTCCTCACCTCTGGCTGATAGTTTCTTGGTGTTGATGATCTTGGCGGCATACTCCTGGCCCGACAGCACCTTCACACAGCGTCGCACCACTGAAAACGCTCCCCTGGAAACAGAAGAGGAGGAACCAATCAGCTTCACTTACAATAAGAAAAACAAGACATTTTAACAAGATCCTTTTCACGGAATAAGATCGCCTACCAGCTAGTTTAGTTAGCATTAGTCAAGGCGTGTCAGGAAGCTCAGTGACATCACAAATGACTTTCTAGACAACACAGACTGAATGAAAATGAAATAATATGACTCTGTGGAAATGACTGACATCACTGTGTTTTTATTAGCCAGGTATTATCTTGATGGCAGTGTCCGTCCATAGAAACGTAAAGAAACGAAGACACTGCGTTTGCGATTAGACGTGTGTCTGCATGGTCGCCATATTGGGGCGGACAACAGTCAACAATCATAGAAAGAAGACTGCTTGGACAAATGCTGCCGGAATATGTATTATCATATTGTACTATAGTATTGTATTGTAGTATGATACTATAATATATTATATTATAGTATTATATTGTATGTGTCAGTGTCTAAAGTGAATTAATGAAGATGAAAATAAATATTTAAGATTTACAGTATTTGTGACGTTGTTTTTCAGTAATAGCAACAGTCCAGCCTGCAGAGGTGGACTTCTTATCATATGTGTGTGGGGTGTATGGATGACTCGATTGGATGTTCTTCTCTTAACTGGAGTCTGGGGAACAAATATAGTCTTGTTTATTTTATTAATGAATTGATTTAATTATAAATATAATACCAAGCAACCAGGTGGCTTCATACCAATATAATTGATATAGAAATCTACATTTTTGGAGAAACTCTCCAAAGCTGAACTTCTAAATAGTTTACACTTGATGTTGCTGGTTCATAGATCGGCGCCTGTCCCAGTGGGAGGTTCAGCCCCCCCCCCCCCCCCCCCCCCGTTACTGAATTTAATTCCATCAAGTAACCAGCATAATTTTCTTTCACATTTATAACAAACCAAATTTCAACATGTTCATGTGTCCAGTACTTTGGTTTATGACCAAATACTGAAATAATCAGCCTCACTTAGCTAATGTTGGCAGCTAATGCTATCCAGGTTTTATGTGTGAGTATGTGTGTGTGTGTGTGGGTGTGAGTGTGTGTGTGTATGTGTGTGTGTGTGTGGGTGTGAGTGAGTGTGTGTATGTGTGTGTATGTGTATGCTCTTGTACAACTATCTTTGTGAGAACCAGTTTGAGTTTTAGACCATGGGAGTGAGGACATTTTTGGAAAGTGAGGACATTTTGGCCGGTCCTCACTTTCTGAGACACCTTCAACGGGCTGTTTGAGGGTTAAGACTTGGTTTTAAGGTTCAGGTTAGAATTAAGTTTAGGTTAAGGTTAAGGTAGCGGTTGGGGTCAGGCATTTAGTTTTGATGGTTAAGGTTAGGGTAAGGGGCTAGGGAATGCATTATGTCAATGAATGTCCTCACAAGTATAGCTGTACAAACATGTGTGTGTTTGTATGTGTGACAGTGTGTATGTGTGTGTGTGTGTGTGTATGTGTGTGTATATGTGTGTATGTGTATGTGTGTGTATGTGTGTGTATGTGTGTGTGTGTATGTGTGTGTGTGTGTGTATATGTGTGTATGTGTATGTGTGTATGTGTGTGTGTGTATGTGTGTGTATATGTGTGTATGTGTGTGTGTGTATGTGTGTGTGTGTGTG
>CM062197.1:377500-480000 GCA_031216445.1 Lateolabrax maculatus
AGATCAATATTAGAAAACGTAAATAACAAAAAACATTAAAAGTGGTAGTTTACTAATCATTACTACTATTAAATTTTAAGATGTTGTAATAATAAAAAATACTAATAATAATTCTGATCTTCACACTGCCAATATTATACAGAATAATAATATTACAAAAACAATAATGATGTTAAGATTATTATTAATAATCAAGATTACAACAAATAAAATAATAAAAAAATATAAAAACAAATCTAAATATATATATCAAAATGTATTTTAAATTGTAACAAACTTAACAGTATAGTACTGAAGACAATGACAGTGATGAAGATGATGATGATACTTACTTGCCCAGCTCCTCGTACAGCTGATACTCTTCGGTGAAACGAGTGCAGATGACCGTTGCCATGGTGACCTGGTAGGGCGAGGGTCAGGGGGCTCCCTGTCCGTCTTCCTCTGAGGATGATGATGATGATGATGATGAAGGCCAAGAGTTACACCTGTCTGTTTGTGCGTCTGTCTGAAGGATGGAGGAGAGAAGACAGAAAGAGAAGAAGAAGAGGATGAAAAGAAGAGAGATGGAGAGAGAGAGTTCTAGTTCTGGACGGGGAGAGGAAGAGGAGGAGGAAGAGGAGGAAGAAGAAGATGGAGGGATGATGGAGAGAGCAGTGAGGAGAGCTGCTTCTCTCTGTCTCTCTGTCCTGATCTGTGGGTGAGAGGAAGAGAGAGTGACGCTTTCAGGAGCTCAACCTGCCCGCCCACTCGCCCCCGTCAGCCAATCACAGGCCAGGACGCACGCACACACACACACACACACACACACACACACACACACACACACACACACACACACAGGTCACCATGGTAACTGCATCCTCTCTCTCTGTGCTGGAAAGTAAGACTGCAAATACGTCGAGCTCTGAGACATTATTCAGGAACTAAAACTGCAATACTGTAAATATTATTACTGCTAATACTGATACAACTAATACTGCATATACTACTACTGCAGGAAACATTACAGCATATACTACTACAGCATATACTACTACAGAATATACTACTACAGCATATACTATTACTGCTATTACTACTGCACAAACTACTACTGCATATACTACTACAGCATATACTACTACTGCATAAACTACTACAGCATATACTACTACTGCATAAACTACTACTGCATATACTAGTACTGCATAAACTAATAAGCAAGCACTAATATATCTGAAACTGCAAATACTGCTGCTACTGTTGATACTGCAAATATTACTGCTTCTGCTACGACTGCCGCTATTTCAAGGGCAGGAGCTTCTACTGACCCAACCGCCTCTCTGAGGCCCGGGCGAAGCCCTGTCCTTTCTTTGGCAGAGGTCTCTGAAGCACCCTGGACCCTGGACGGCAGCCTTGGCTGACACGTCTCCAGTGTCTTGTGGAGACTGGGGACGGTACCTGTGGACCGGAGGACCGGAGGTTCCCATCTATCTAAATATCGGAGTGTCACAGCGCTCAGCCTCCCTGGGAAAGTTTCTGTCCGACTGCCTGTCAAACCTCAGGAGGACTGAAGTGGATTCTGACCCGGTCATGGAGTCCTATCCTATAAGGCCAAACTGCCATTGATTGTTACTTTTAGAGTCAATTCATTGATTAGTCTCAATGGACAGAAAAATTATCTTTAAAGGAAAACAATCACAATATTTGCTGGTTTGGTTTGATAGTAATTTGAAGATCAATACTTTGAGAAAATCGAGAAAATAATTATGAAATGAATCCACAGTGAACGTAATTGTTGGTTGGAGCCCTGGTTGTTTATGGTTTGGTATTTTCTTGAGTCTTGGCGACCTGTGGCCGGAGGGATGGACCTCCTCCTCCTCCTCCTCCTCCTCCCCTTCCTCCTCTTTCTGCTTTCTGTCTATTTTTAGGTTTGTTTATCTCCATGGGGACGATCCTCTCTCTTTCTGTTTCTCTGTCTTTCTGTCACTCATATTTTCTGCTTGGTTTCCTCTTTCCAAGTCTCCTCTCCTCCTCCTCCTCCTCCCTGGAGAGAGGAGGAGGAGGAGTGAAGCACAGTGGAGTTCAGACTGAGCTCTGCTGGAAGATCTGAAAAACCATCAAAACGTCCATATGTGCAGCTGGAATCAAACTACTGACAAGTTCAAGTCTTCAGTTTCTCCAAACCGCTGCCGGTGCCTCCTGCTGGCCGCACAGAGCATTACACTCAACAACAGCTGAGGATCCGCTCAGTAGCTGTTCTAGAGCTTTCAATCATGTCACATGATCTTCATCAGCAGGTGAAGTTTTCTTTGTTGTCATGAAACTGAAAATTCAAATTTCCATTATTTTCTGAGCACATTAAGGTCTTTGATGAAGCAACAGTTCACTGATCAGAAGTTGTGTTGGTGTTTCATGTGTTAGTGATAAAGCTGAGGCAAGACCAGCAGCACCAGCAGCACCAGGAGGACTGGGAGGACTGGGAACAACGGGTGGACTGGGAGGACCGGGAGGACAAGGAGGACTGGGAGCACCGGGAGGACCGGGGGGACCAGCAGCACCAGGAGGACTGGGAGGACCAGCAGCATCGGGAGGACTGGGAGCACTGGGTCTGCTCTACAGGAGCCTCAGGTGGAGCCTCTTGATATTGACGAGGGACCAGTCAGTTATTATTATTATTTTATCTGTGGGAGCTGGATGAAGCTGCAGGCGCTGATGTGGTGAGTTGGGCTTCATGTTTCAGCAGCAGCAGATGTTCTGTGAACATCAGCAGACGAAACTCAGTGGAAACATCTTCAGAAGGACCAAGAAGAAGGTATCTCACCTGGACCAGGTGACAGCAGAAAACAGATTCACCTCCGTCTGCATCGGGTTTCAGATCAGGTGGATTTCAAAATATACTCATTCAGTGCTGCTGTCAAGCACACTGCCTGTGTATACTAATGAGGACCTTTAAACAGAGACCAGACTAAATGTCCTCACTGTGATGGCATAAGCTATAACACACACACACACACACACACAGTGCTGTCTTCTGCTGCCCCCTGCTGGTCACAGCTGAACTCTGCAGAAACCTGCAGCCCATCAGCAGTTCATGATGACAGTAATAACTTCCTGTCAGCTGTGGTCAGAGCACCAACGCTGTGTGGACAAACCTTCATCTTCAGATAAACACTTTACATCTATTTTACTAAATAACATCTGTTCACTCAGTCTGAACGATTCCACTTCCATCTTGTTTTCTTTTTACCGGAAACTGCAAAACTCTTGTTAGTGAGACGAAACCAGACACAGATTTTATAAATATGGAAGCTGCCAACAGACTCTTCACATATAAAGACTGAAATGAGACAGTGAGAAAGTCTGTTTACCAGGGTAAACTGTAGTTCCCCAAAGCAGGTTTCCTTTAAACTGTAAATATTTATTTATTTAAATGAACTTCTAATGTTGTGACTGATGTTTTTGCTCTTTTGGTTACGTAGTGATGTCTTATCACACAAACAGATCAGGTAGAATCATCTCCAGGTTGTCGTGTCTTCGCCCTCTTTGCTCTTCTTCTCTGGTTTCCTTCAGGTATCTGCGGTGAGGCCTCCAGGGGGCGCTGCTGCCTTCAACATACATCAACAAAGACTTTGAGGCTGTTTGTTTCCTGGCAGCTGATAATATGAAACAGGTCCTTTACTGCAGTAATAGTACTAACACACACGGTGGAAATACTCCACTACAAGAAAAAGTCCTGCACTCAAAACCTTCAGTAAAGAATCTAAGTTTTATCAGCAGAAAGTCCTTAAAGTAAAGTCTTCCTGCTGCAGTAAAGAGTTCCCGCTGCAGTAAAGAGTTCCTGTCAGTGTTTTATTATCTCTGATGTTTCTGGATTAATATTCCTGTTGCATTCATGTGTCTGTTGCATTTTACTGCTGTAGATGTTTCAGGTTGAGCTCATTTTAACTCCTTTATATATTATGAGTTTGTACAGGACTGTAATGTAAATGTACTCAGTTATTTTCCACCAGTGAACTGAGGGCAGGGTGAGGGTGGATCAGGGCCTACAGGGTCTGGATCTGGTCCCTGATGATTCCTGATCCTCAAAAGAGAGAATAAAAACACAAACAGACGCAAGATGCAACATAAAAGGAAGAGAAGAAGAAATTTAATCCCACATTAGATTCATCACGACTGAAGAGAAACAAACTTAAACTGAGGTCCACTGTTAATGCAAAGAGCTGCTGTGATTGGAGGAAATATCACATGACCTCAGATCGTTAAGGGAGTCCAGAACCAGGCCCGAGACAGGGGGGTCGGGGCTGGTTGCTCGGGTGTTGCTAAGTAGAGTCCGGAGTTTAACCTTCAGGGATCAAAGAGTCTAGGAGGTCTACATTCACACCACTGAAAATCAAAACCTAAATCTAATGTTAAGTTCCAGTTTCCAAAACCACAAACTGGCTTATTCGGATCCAGTTTACTGCAAAATACATCAGACTGATGTTCAGCTGCTGGGGGCACCACCAGCACCAGATCCTGGTTTTGGTTAAAAGAGTCAAAGTTGGCAGAGAGCAGAAAGAAACCTGCTGATTGTGCAGGATTAACAGAGTCAGGACTGGGAGACTGGATCCTGGACTGGTTCTGCACGGTCGTGGACTGGTTCTGCTGGGTCCTGAACTGGTTCTGCAAGTTTCTTAAGTGGTTCTAAGAGTTCTGGACTTAGTTTTCGGGTCTCAGCGATGAGCCGTTTGACACCGACCATCCATTGGCTGACTTCGGTCACATGATCGACCATCAGAGAGCGATGGATCTCATCAGCCGAGTCCCAGTGACCAGCCTGTAACTCTGAGAGACAGACAGGTGGACAGACAGTCAGACAGGTAAGTATCAGACAGACAGACAGACAGACGTCTGGTGTGTGTGTAATCAGACAGTTACCCAGAGACAGGGTGTCCATGCGTCTCCGGACAGGTAGGCTCAGTCTACCTGTCCTCCAGCTGTCCTCCAGGAGGCGGAGCCTCTTTGCCACATCATTGCACACCTGATCCTGCAAACAGAGGTCAAAGGTCACACAGTCAACCAGAGTTACACCGGTGTCTGTGAGGTCTGCAGCCGCTCTGCTCTTTGTTTCAGTTTCAGTTGAACTAAAGTCTGACGGCTGCTGAGACTCGATCATCATCATCATCATCATCGTCGTCAGTAGTAATTATTTTATATAATATTAATATATTCACAGTTATGAACCAACCTGTTGTACACGAAGGGTTAAAACTCACTTTAACAGTGTGTCTGCAGGCGGCGAGCGCCCGGCCCAACAACAACACCACGGCCTCTACGTCAGGCTCACTCTCTGATTGGCTGCTGTCAGACTCTCTCTGACTTCTCATTGGTCCCAGGGGAGGAGGGGGAGTGGCCACACAGCCAGGAGGAGGACGAGCTACGAAGAAGAGACGAGGACATGACACGAGGATCGGTTCTGCTTCGTGTCATATGAAAACCTTCTTCTTCTGCGTCTCCTCACCTGGGTGCGGAGGGGGTGGGGCTACACCACCTGGAGGGGGAGCCAGAGGGTTAGAGGAGGTCGGAGTCATGGGTGGAGCTCCTGAAGCTGCCGGAGGAGCCGCTCTCCTGTTCAGGAGGTTCCTCTGTGGTCCGCGGGCCACCTGAAGGCCGTAGGAGAACTGAGGGGGGTCGTTCCAACCCCGGTCCTGGTTACCTAGGCAACAGGGACAGACAGACAGGGTTATCTGTAAAGGAACAGTTCAACTTTTTAGGAAATATATCCAGAAGGGCAGCACACCAGAGAGCGGAGGGAGGCAGTGACTCAGGCGAGTTTCAGTTATCAATATAATAGTCAAGACACTAATCGATCAATCAGCCAGTCATTTCTGCTCCAGTTCATTCCATATCATTCACAGTATCTCAGTTTGTCTACAGGTCTCACTTGCCTCATATTGATCACGTGTTCTTCTTTAATCACTTTTCCACATGCTGTGTTTTAACAGTTTGGAGTTGTTGCCTCCACAGTATTTAGACTCACATTATCTGGGTCACAGAATACAGTGTAACACCGGACACTGACTCCAACCAAACTCCACCAGAGTTTGGGCTGCCTTTTCAACCAGGACATGACGTGGCTCATTTAGGAATCGACAGGTTCTGCCACTCAATGCTGCATTTAAATGATCAAAACAACTACTTCAGTTCACTAAAATCTTTTAATGTAAGGAGTTTATTTACACCGCTACAGTCACATCACTGCTTTAATGTGAAAACATCAGGACAACCAGCAAGAAACCTTCTATTTTTACCTGAATAATTACTGTTCGGTGAATTATTCGCTTGACGAACTAAAAGCAACATCCAATTTATTTCTAAGTTCTTGCCACATGTTTTAATGTAGTTCATCAATACGTTGTGTAAATACGCCATCACTGTTTACTGGGGTCAAACCAGTCCCACCCTGGGTCCGGCCCGGGGCTGGACCTGGGTCCGTTACATCACAGTTACATCACTGTCACATCACAGTTACATCACTGTTACATCACTGTGACATCACAGTGACATCACAGTCACATCACTGTGACATCACAGTGACATCACAGTCACATCACTGTGACATCACAGTGACATCACAGTGACATCACAGTGATGTCTGTGATGTCACTGTGACATCACAGTGACATCACAGTGACATCACAGTCACAGGGACCGAAGCCTGCTGGACAGTGACAACAAACCTTCTATTCTACCCGAATAGTTGCTGTGCTGAATTATTTGTCGGCCGAATTAAAACAACTGCCCGGTAATAAGAAAATACCTCGTTATGTTTCCAAAGAGAGTAATTATTAACTTTGCAGATTTCTGAACGCAGCTCGTCGAGCCACATGTGTCTGAACCAGCCTTACAGGACGGAGGCTGGCTTTCGGATCAATATTCACTTGATGAATCTCCGTCCGGAGCCGATCAGCGACGCTCACCTGGTTTGATGTACCTGTCCTCCATGTTGGATTCCACCGTGAGGTTTAAAGGTTTAAAGGTTTTCGGTAACTTCGTGTTTTAACTTTGTGTTTGATTAAACAGACATAAAACTCCTGTGTACGTTGCGGTATAATGTTCAGTTTAAAGGAGCTACATCCGTGTCAAGCACCCGGCACTCAGCAAAGGAACTTCCGCTACGATTTTCAAAAATAATTCTCATGTTTGTTGCTCAATACGTTTATAATAAAGTGATGTTACACTTTTCTACTCTGGTAATAAAATCTGGACGACTAACACATTGTTTGAAAGGTTTGAGTGAAATTTAACAGTAACATTGTATTTAAGAATTACATTTTTTTTATTTCAAATGTATTTTTGATAAAGTATAGAAAAGTAGATATGTCAAAACAATAAATTAAAAAATCTGAGTTATGAGATTAACAATATGGAGGTTATCTTTTATTATTTTTCTAATAAACGTGATAAGATATTGGATACCGTTATTTTGCGTTGTACGTCATTCTCCATAGTTACAACAAACCTTAGGCTTTTACTTTGTAGGGGAACCTGTGTGGCATCCTGTGACGTTCTTGAGCTTCACGCGCTCCCTACCGTCAAAACGTTTCCGGGACACGTGGCCACTGTGGCACACCTACAATGACGTCATCCAGCGGTAATCTGACCTCTGTCAGTGAAACTTGATGATGAAATCCTTTGTTTCTTATTGATTAACACGAACCTGTCTGTTTATGATCACTTTTATTGACTATTGAAATGTTTCTCTGATTAACTCACAGTGGGAACATGATTCAAAAACAAAGTGTTATTTCAGGTGGGTAAATGTTAATATGTTTTCTCACAGACGGTTTAAAACACGGAATAAACATCACCAAATCTCATTTTAATAACATTACATTTTTTACACCTTTCTTTTTTGAAAATATTTTAAAAAGTTCTATGTGTATTTTAAGTAAATGTATTTAATGTCGTTTTTTTACAGTGAAGGTCGAATGAGGCAGAGAGGGAGGGGAGTGATGACATCAGCAGGAGGAGGAGGAGGGAGGAGGAGGAAAACAGCATCCTTCATCAGACAGAGAGGAGAGAGAGAGAGGAGGGACGCACGAGAGGAGAGAGAGAGAAGACGCCGGGACGGAAATAAAAATAGAGAAGAAGAAGAAGACTGATGGTGTCGTCTGAGAGAGGGACGGACGGAGGGACGAGAGACACCGAGACAGACAGACAGACAGAGAGAGAGAGAGAGACGGGCAGGAGGAGGCTTTAACATCTGTCATCTGGGCCTGTGTGTGTGTGTGTGAGTGTGTGTGTGTGAGTGTGTGTGTGTGTGTGTGTGTGAGTGTGTGAGTGTGTGTGTGAGTGTGTGAGTGTGTGAGTGTGAGTGTGAGTGTGTGAGTGTGTGTGTGAGTGTGTGAGTGTGAGTGTGAGTGTGTGAGTGTGTGTGTGAGTGTGTGTGTGTGTGTGAGTGTGTGAGTGTGAGTGTGTGAGTGTGTGAGTGTGTGAGTGTGAGTGTGTGAGTGTGTGAGTGTGAGTGTGAGTGTGTGTGAGTGTGTGTGTGAGTGTGTGTGTGAGTGTGTGTGTGAGTGTGTGAGTGTGTGAGTGTGAGTGTGAGTGTGTGAGTGTGTGTGTGAGTGTGTGTGTGTGTGTGTGAGTGTGTGAGTGTGAGTGTGTGAGTGTGTGAGTGTGTGAGTGTGAGTGTGTGAGTGTGTGAGTGTGAGTGTGAGTGTGTGTGAGTGTGTGTGTGAGTGTGTGTGTGAGAGCGTGTGTGAGTGTGCGTGTGTGTGTGTGTGTGTGAGTGCGTGTGAGTGTGTGTGTGAGTGTGTGTGTGTGTGTGAGTGTGTGTGTGTGTGTTAGTGTGTGTGAGTGTGTGTGTGAGTGTGTGTGTGTGTGTGTGAGTGTGAGACACCACACATGTTGGAGGGCGGAGCCATGATGGGCAAGGATTACATGTTGGCCATCATCATAGTCAATTATGACGGTGAGACACACACACACACACACACACACACGTCCCTGTAAACCTTCAGCCTTATGAGGACCTTCCTCTCTGTTGATTCTGTTTTTTTTAACACAAACATGTCAAAATGGGACATTGTGGTTTGACCCAGTCTGTACCATCATGTCCTCACTTCCTGTCACCTGACACCTACCTGGTTAGCCAGGTGATCCTTTGGTTGTTCTGTATGTCTGGTTTCCAGCGGCGCCCAATCAGAGGTAACGGGTATCAGGTCGCTGGTTATCACCTGAATGTGTTAACCAGGTTTGAGTCTTCAGGCTCAGGAGCAGGTGGAGCGCTGTGAAGAGTTTAAACACATTATTACAGGAGGAGGCAGCACTGCTGAGGAACCCTGGCAGGTAAATTCATATATTTATTTTCCCACTCAATGACTCTTTAACTTATATTAGAACAGTACAGGGAAGAAGTGCATCTATCAGCTGTGGGACCAGCAAAGTACAGACCTGGCAGCCAATCAGGATCCAGACCGTTCTGAAGCTGCTGAGCCTCTGTCAAAATGATTTCCTGCATCACCAACTGAATGAGTGCAAGTTCCCGTGGCAACATGATCATAAGTTTGCACTGCGGTAATAACACGACTTTGTTCGATGACGGTAACATACGGCTCAACAAGTCTCAATATATAACGCCTCCCCTCAGCTGACAATCTGTATCGTCAGGAACAGAATCAGTGAAAGGGCGGCAGTTTACCTGCTGAACATCACCTGCTCCGGACCAAGTCAGGTGTGCAGCATCAGTTACCATGGTGATCTAGCCAGGTTAATGAGAGCCTCCTTCCTGACATTAAAACTCTGGTTTAAACTCAACGCTCCTCACCCGTTAATCTGTTTCGTAGGAAACCCCCCAGAAAAGATCTTACTCTGGTTTTGAGGAACCTGAATGTGCTGCTCGGAGTTCTCTGGTAGGAACCGGGTTCCTGTGAACACCTGATCCAGGTTCCTGAACAGCCTCTGTCGGCACAGAATGTAGTGACTGAAAGACTCACCTGCAGGCAGACTATCAGTTAACTTTAGCCTCAGCCTCTCAGCATGATGTCATAAAAATAAGGAGCTGCTTTTGTTTACTTCGGTCTGACATGAAGGACACATTATTTTATAAATTGCTATGAATTTTGATGGTTAATCTGCACCATTATCATTGTAAATGTATGCAAACTGAAAAAATAAGGGTTAGCAACAGTAACTAGGTGGGACGGGGCTTTGCGAAGGGCCCCTTTTCAGCTTTCTGACCCTCTAATAGGACACCCTCCATCAGTTACATGACCTCACTCTGAAAAAAGGTCAGACAGGACCCCACTAAGATAGAAGAACAGGGAGACACACACAGATATGGCGGTGCTGTCCTGAGGGATTGTGGGACAAGAGAAGGACAGACTGCATGTTGGAGGTGATAGTGACAGAACAGACTGAGTGAGTTCATGTTTTTGGGAGTCTAACGGGGAGTCAGCAGCACACTGATGGAGGACGTCCTCGCATGAAAAACATCAGCATTGGCTGATTGTTAAAATGACCTCTGACTGAGTTTCACCGGCTGTGACCTCTAACATGTTTAATCTGGATTAAAAAATCCTGTTCAAAGGGTTTCTGAGGAACAAGGTGCTGCATGTCTGAACCGTATGAACGTAGCTGGGATGATGGCAGACGTACAAAGTTCGGGTCAGAACAAACTAGTTTGTTCGAGTGTCGTCCAATAACCTTTTTCTTTCTGCTGTGAACAAATGAAGAGTTCTGATGAAGCACGCTGATACCTTTAGTCAAAGTTAAGGTCTTAATTTCCAAACTGAGAATCATTTAGGTGATAGGATGAAATTATTTGATATCACAACAAACCGCCCAGAGGTTTGTTTTAACTGCAGTTTCTGTTGTATTGACCAGTGCCCCCCCCCCCCCCCCCCCCGGCCATATCGTTGTCTCTCAATCAGTTGATTCAGCGTTTTGTGTCTCTGAAGGTTTATTAATTATTCAAATCCTCTTCAGTTTCCTCTCTTTCTGTACAGCAGTGTGACCTCTAATTATTGTCTCTTGTACATTTTGTACCAGGTTGATAAAATCATGAACACCGACAACACGATGCAACACCAGTGTGTCAGCAAGACAGGAGGCCTGGAAGACATTTAGTTCTTCCTCTGGAGGATACATTACATGTTTATATATTGACAGCATATTATACATATATCTAAGACTTTTTCTAAATCAGGGGCCACAAATCAGGACTTAATCACTTAATTTGCTGCATTCCGGTGAATTTTTATGCATTTATATAGTCAAAAAAAAAAGAGCTAACAGCAAATTAACTTGTCAAATCAAACTGTCTTTGAAAGGAGACTACAAAGTTCAGGTGCCAGACAACAATGTTATTTATTACCCCCAACCCTCACGCCGAGGATGTCCTCTTGACGGCATCATGTCACAGAACGCAGAGAAGCCAGAATTGTCTGTTCATATTTATATAGTCTATGGATATAACAACATTTAATATACACATATACACACACACAACAACCTGTCGTGCCTTAACATTCATATTTTGCCTACAGCATGCTCCGTTGCTGACATGGCAGCGGCTATCATTAACGAGGCGAGCTCGAAGTGGACTTGTTTGGGTAAAACGGGGCGACTGAAAAGACAAGATCCTCAGCTTTATCTACATGCCAAGATATTAGTTGGCCTGACCGGAGCCTTTATGGGACACCCTGTGTGCGCTCCGCTTGCGTGTGCAGTCAAAGATTGTACAGGTAGTTCGGTCCCATCAACGGTTTCTGGAATAAAGCTCCAAAAACCAGCTCAGAAACCAGAGAACAAAGAATCTTCCTGTTTCTAAGTTTACCTTCAGTCTCTCAGTGATCAGTGATGGTTGTCTGTCCGTCCACGGGGACACTGATACAGGAGCTGCTGTCTGCTGGTTCAGTCTGTGATGGAGACACCTGACTACAGGGACACTGATACAGGAGAAAGAAAGGACAGGAGTATTGATCTATTATTATATTACTGCTGACATATATTACTGTTATTTTATTATATTTATTTATTTA
This sequence comes from Lateolabrax maculatus, assembly GCA_031216445.1. Lineage (NCBI taxonomy): Eukaryota > Metazoa > Chordata > Actinopteri > Acropomatiformes > Lateolabracidae > Lateolabrax > Lateolabrax maculatus. Next base: position 389,506 of record CM062197.1, read on the forward strand.
TAAACTTACTAACTGACTGACTTCTCCTGACCAATCAGCTCATTTCTCATCTGATTGGACAAAAGCTCACTGCACACAGCTTCTCTAACAACATATCTCTCTCTGTTTCTTTGTTGTGAGACTGAATGACTGATGAAATATCACAGTTTAAACACAACAGGTCAGATAAAAAGAACTTCTTCCACCAACGTCAGTTTCAGAGTTAGGAAAGAAAAGGATATGTTTTCTGAAGGAAACTGAAGTGTGCTTGCTCACGCTGAAGATCGCAGGTGTAAACACTGTAAGCAATATTGATTGTTTGCATGTAAGCTGAAGCACTGAAAGTAGTTCAAGTGTGCGTTGAAGTTGAAACACTGCAAGGATTTGAAGTGTCAGTTGAAGTGTAATCGCTGGAAATACTTGAACTTTTTATTTTAAGTTTCAGCCCTGTTGGCAGTTGAAGTGTCAGTTTGTAGGTTAGCAGAGAAAGTAGGCACTGAAAGTCGTTATAATGTATATGATGAAAGGAAGTGAAATTTCAGTCAAAATTGAAGCGGCAGAGGTAGTTGAAACAGCCATAGCAGCTGAAATGTTGAATGTTGTTGAGTGTTTGAGATGTAAATTGAAGAGTAAAAATGATCATCATTGGATGTGTCAAGGGTGAAAGCAGTTGAAATGACAATTGAAGCGCAAGCATGAAAGCAGTTGAAGTGTTGATTCAAGAGTGAGAAATGAAAGCACTTAAGGTAGTTGAAATTTCGGTTGAACTTAAAACGGCAAAGAGTTAAAGTGTGTGTACTGCAGATACTTGAAGTGGCAGTTGTGATGTAAGCAGTGGCAGTAGCTGGTGTCCAATTTAGCACTGATAGCAGTTGACGTGTCACTTGTTGACTTTATGTGTGTCTGTGCAGACAACATCTGGACAGACCAGAACCTGCTGCTGGATCCGGACCTTCCCTCCGGCTGGAGGACCATCAAAGACTCAACAGGAACCTACTATTGGCACGTTCCCACCGGCGCCACCCAGTGGCAGCACCCCCGCCTCAGCGGGACGCCACAGCTGCTCGACACACAGGTTAGACGTTGTTTACTTAACCTAGTTAGTCCCAATTAACCCAGTTAATCCAGTTTTAGTTGAGTTAGCTCAAGTTAGCTCAGGTTTGCCCGATGCATTGTCTTCTTCTGTGGTGTTGTATCTCAGCAGGAGGAAGCAGGACAGCAGAGCACCAACAGAGAGAGAGACGGACCACCTGAGGCCAGGTAACACACACACACACACACACTGATACCTTCACCTTCTGTACAGGTTGTATAAATTTGTTTTTTTCTCTCAGGTCTTCGTGGCATGAAGATTATCTCACCAACCACGACCCCGACTCTAAAGTGAGAGCACAACAACAACCACAACCACCACAACCACCACAACCACTACAACAACCACAACAACTTCAACAACCACCACCACAACCACTACAACAACCACAACAACCACAACAACCACCACAACCACTACAACAACCACAACCACCACAACCATTTCAACCACCACAACAACCACAACAACTTCAACAACCACCACAACCACTACAACAACCACAACCACCACAACCACTTCAACAACCCCAACAACTACCACAACCACTACAACAACCACAACAACCACCACAACCACCACAACCACTACAACCACAACCACCACAACCACTTCAACCACCACAACAACCACAACAACTTCAACAACCACCACAACCACTACAACAACCACAACAACCACCACAACCACCACAACCACTACAACAACCACAACCACCACAACCACTTCAACCACCACAACAACCACAACAACTTCAACAACCACCACAACCACCACAACCACTTCAACTACCACAACAACCACAACAACTTCAACAACCACCACAACCACCACAACAACCACAACCACCACAACCACTACAACAACCACAACCACCACAACCACTTCAACAACCCCAACAACCACCACATCAACAACCACAACAACTACCACAACCACTTCAACAACCACAACAACCACCACAACCACTACAACAACCACAACCACCACAACCACTTCAACCACCACAACAACCACAACAACTTCAACAACCACCACAACCACTACAACAACCACAACCACCACAACCACTTCAACAACCCCAACAACCACCACATCAACAACCACAACAACTACCACAACCACTTCAACGACCACAACAACCACCACAACCACTACAACAACCCCAACAACCACCACAACCACTACAACAACCACAACAACCACCACTTCAACAACCACAACAACCACCACAACCACTTCAACAACCACCACATCAACAACCACAACAACCACTTCAACAACCACAACAACCACCACAACCACTACAACAACCACAACAACTACCACAACAACCACAACCACCACATCAACAACAAAAGCAAAGTAAAACTCTACATTTAGAAGCAGAATTCACTTTATCAGTGTTGTGATAAACACACCTTAATGTAGCTATAGATATAAGAACTTTTTACGTGTTTCTTAATGTATTTGTGCATCTACAGTAGAACACAGCTGTAAACATGATGCATAAATGTGTTTAAAACACGTTGATCTTCAAGTTTTAGTCTTCACCGACAAACATCTTTAACTCAAGGTCCACTTTCTACATTTTGTCTGGAGCTTTCAGTGACATCTCATGAGCTTCGCTCTCAGTCAGTGGTGACAGAGAATTTAATAAACAGAATAAATAAAGAGAAAGATTAATAGTTGCTCTGCTTCCTTGTCTTTAAATGTCTTAAAGGGAGTTAAATAAAACATTGTTTATATTTAAAATTGTAATGTGAAGATTATTTAAGATTATTTAAACAAGGAAAAATGTGTAGTTCAAAGCCGAAAGAAGAAAAAGTTGTTCAGTGATGTCAGAGGAAGTCACAGATGACATCATGAGGTGGAGACTACTCTGACAGTAAAAACAAAGGTGAACTCCAAAACAAAAGCACAGAAAAATTTAATTAAAATCCACAAAATCCCATATTGAATAAATACAACCCATAACCCTCTTATTGACAAGACCGTCGACAGCGGCGAGTGACACTCCGTCACAGAAGAAGAGTGGGAGATACACTGACCAACATAAAGTGAAGCTGAGGTTCCTCCTGTTGGTTCACTCTGTTCTGGGCTCTAATCTGCTCTAATCTCTACCAGTCTCACTGCATTAATCTGATTTAATCTGTCTCTCTCTCTGCCCGTCTGTCTCTCTGTGTCCTGGTTTCTCTGTTTGTCACCCAAAAACTTGCTGACCGCTTAATTTCAACATCCGTCTCTCTCTCTACCTGTCTTTCTCTCTCTGTCTGTCTGTTTATCTGTCTCTCTCTCCACCTGTCTGTCTGTCTGACTGCCTTTCTTTCTCTCCACCTGTCTGTTTGTCTGACTGTCTGTCTCTCTCTCCACCTGTCTTTCTCTCTCTGTCTACCTGCCTGCCTGCTTGTCTCTCTCTCCACCTGTCTTTCTCTCTGTCTGTCTGTCTTTCTCTCCACCTGTCTTTCTCTCTCTGTCTGTCTGTTTGTCTGTCTCTGTCTCCACCTGTCTGTCTGTCTCTGTCTCCACCTGTCTGTCTGTCTGTCAGTGTTTTGCTGTGCGGTCTCTGGGTTGGCTTGAGGTGGAGGAGGAGGACCTGTCTCCCGGTCGCAGCAGTCTTGCTGTCAGTAACGTCATCCAGCAGCTGTCTCACTGCAGCACCCCCGAGCAGAGAGACAGGTCAGGGGCCTGGGGGGAGGTGAGACACCTACTGTACCTGTCTGCCTGTCTCTCTCTCTGTCTGCCTGTCTGTCTGTCTGTCTGTCTGTCAGCCTGCCTGCCTGTCTGCCTGTCTGTCTGCCTGCCTGCCTGTGTGTCGGTATACTGACTTGTCTGTCTCTCCATGTCCACCTGTCTGTCTGCAGGGTCGGGAGATGATGCTGGTTCTAAAGAAAGACACTCTGACCCTGTTGGACCCTTTAGACCACACCCCCCTCCACTGTCAGCCAATCATCAACATCCGTGTCTGGGGGGTGGGCTGCAACAATGGCAGGTGAGCCAATCAGAGAGCAGCTGTCTGGAATCTCAGTAGCCAAAGGAAAAAGGATCATTAAAGGGAAATTTGCCACGTTTCTTGTGGAAGTCCAGTCAGTGCTGATGGTAAATAGATAGATAGATTACATAGATTATAGATAAATGTAGTCAGGTGAACCAATAAATATAACAATAAACATTCTGGCTCAAATAAATACGGCTGAATATCTGCGTCAGCCAAACACGGTAAAACGTATCCGCCACTATGACATCATGACATGCCATGTCGCTGTTGGAAACTAGTTTGCAATCAGGCGAAGAAAACAAGGCAGTTTTGTTTTTCAGCGGCTTAAGAGCACGCCCCGGGAATATCCTGTAGTTCTTCCTGCCTCCATCACGACACATGACGGCGTCGGTGTCACCAGGTCACGAGATGCAGAGAACAGCAGCCACAACTGCAAATAGATACAAATCAGGTTGAAAATGGGTGAACTTTCCCTTTAATTTATTAAAAACAGTATTAGGAAATTTAGTTCAATAAAGTATCTGGATGGACTTCAGGAATAAATTGATTAATCAGTTGATTGAATGTTGTTAACAACTTGTTTAAATAGCTATGCTAACTCGAAGTTCGATGTTAAGATGTTAAAATCAAACTCACCTCTGGGTTTGTTTACCTGTTTGCACTAACACTATCACTCTCTCTGTCTCTTTAACACGCCCCCCCTCCCCCCCACCCACCTGGGCAGGGACAGGTAAACCACTCTACCTTTACCTCTTCACACCCAGAGCCATGCATACCCACAGTTACACCCATCCTCACAGCCTCCTGGATATGTCAGGGTCATTTATTGATTTCACCTGCTGATCACATGATCATTGGCCAATCAGCTGGTCGTGACCGATCCACTGTGTGTGTGTGTGTGTGTGTGTGTGTGTGTGTGTGTGTGGTGCGTTCAGGGACTTTGCCTTTGTGGCGGGCGATAAAGACAGCTGTGTGCTAAAGTGTCACGTGTTTCGCTGCGACGCTCCGGCCAAAGCCATCGCCACGGCGCTACACGAGATGTGCTCGAAGGTCAGTGAGCTAATTACAGCTAAGGGCTGATGATGTCATCAGTTCTGCAGGTATTTGGTCATTAACCGAAGTGTCGGACACATCGACACGTTGATCTGATGAAGAAGTCAGGATCAATAAAGTTATTACAGTTCATCCTGAGGGAACGTGTCTGTAACGTGTATCAGTCTGGTTCCTACATTTCCCATGATGCAGCTTGATGGTGTCACTTCATTCGGCCCTCCCTGGCCCCTGAACAGCTACACCTTTACAGCAACAGCTCATAAAGATTTCTCACAACACTTTAAAGAGTTTGAGTCTCAAGTCCTACACAAGAAAACACTGGTGACATCACTGTGCCGGGTGATGTCATGGCGCCCAGAAAGGCCACGTGATGGCAGCACGAGACCTATAAGTCGCTCCAACATGACAAACGCTTCAATTTCGTCATGTGTTCCTGATCTGAACATGAAACTTTCTCTTTGTTGAGTGTTTTTAAAGATTTTCGACAGAAATCAGTCTGAAAATTCTGACCTTTTCTGGAGATATTTAAAGGTTTTTCTTGTAAAAGTGCAACTTTATCTAAATATTAGAAGTTGAAGTATTGACTCTTCCCTCCCATCAGATGATGTCAGAGAAGACGCTGATGAGGCCATCCCGCTCTCTCACGATGGAAAGCATCTCACCTGAAGACCTGCCCCGACAAGGTGACTCACCTGTGCTGCGACATCACCTGCCGCTCTCTGATTGGCTCTCTGCTGATTCTTCGTCCTTTCTTGTGTTTCAGTGGAGTTTCTGGAGGCGGTTCGGCAGCAGGTCCAGAAGTTCGAGGTCCAGTACGTCGGTAACCTGCCGGTGTCCAGAGCGATGGGTAGGATCACACCTGGAACACCTGAACGCATCATCAGTCAGCCGTTTACTCAAGTCCTTCCATTCACTTCACTTTACTTCTCTTCACTTCAGTTCACTTCACTACAGTATTTCCAGTTTCTGCTCAGTTTCTACTCTTCTATTTATTTTATAACTTCAGTTACTATACAGATTCATATTATTAAATCGAGCTCTAATCAATAATAATGTGTTATTACAGATGAAACTAGCAGCAGGATATAAAGTCATTAATGAGCTCCAGCTTCAGCTGAACATTAAAGTGATCAACATTCAGAATCAATAAGATCAGATATATTATTCTGAGTACTTTTATTTTTGGTACTTTAAGTATATTTTGATGCTGATACTTTTGTACTTTTACTGAAGTGAAAGGTGTGAGAACTTGTTAAAGGATTAAAGGGACAGTTCACCCAAAATCAAAGACACATATTTGTGCTCTCACCTTTCGTTATTTATCCATCTGGAGTGTTTCGGTGTGAGTTTGTGAGTTTTGGAGATGTCGGCCTTCTCTCTAATATCATGGAGGTAGACGACACTCGACTTGTGGCGCTCAGCGAACCGAACTACACCCGCCAACCGCGTCAGCGCGCAGAAAGAGCGCGCTTCTACTCGTGCTAACCTATACTGCTACCTCACGCTACAGGTCGGCCGAGGAGGACGGCGTTAATGTTTACGTCCCGTCCATCGTCCATGAGTGGACGCACGCTTCCTCCTGCACGGTGACACGGTTGGTGGGTTGAAAGGAAATAGTTCCCACATGAAGCTGTGGATCATCCTGAGTAACCGGGTCATGAATTCTGGAAAGAGGCGTTGCTGTTGAGGTCGTCTACCTCCATTATGTTATCCAGGTGGATAAATAACCACAGGTGAGAGGAAAAATCTGTGTTTTTGATTTTGTGGTGAATTGTCCCTTTAAAGCTTGAACGTGTGCAGCTGATTGCAGGTGCAGGTGTGTGTGTGCCGCAGGTATGGAGGTGTTGAACCGAGCCATAGAGAGCATCATGAACTCTACCGACAGAGACGAGTGGGAGCCGACCGTCATCCACGTCACAGACAACGTCCTGTCTCTGTGGAAGGGAGAGGTGCCTTCATCATCCTCATCATCATCACTTTTACATGTTAATCCACCGGGTCAAAGGTCGTCACCTATCACTCTGTTTCCTCCTTCTGATTGGATCCTGACAGGAAGGGGAGGAGCCCTTTTGGGAGTGTCAGGTACGTTTCCTCACCTTTCTGGGCGTCGGTCACGACAGCCACACCTTCGCTGTGATCGTCGACGGCGGCACGCAGCGGTTCGAGTGTCACGTGTTCTGGTGCGAACCGGACGCAGGAATCCTGTCTGAGGCCGTCCAGGCGGCGTGTATGGTGAGTAACAGGAAGCTGGAAGTCACAGGTAGAAACACCTGAGACGATCAGCCAGGTGCAGCTTTACATTTAACCAACAGCTGAAACCTTAATGACGAGGTCGCCTCATATCACTTATTATTCTTTTCATTCATTTATCCGTTAAATACCTCCTTTAATTATGACCTCTGTTAATAAATCCCTCTTTTAATAATTACCTCCTTAAATAAATACCTCCTTTAATAATTACCTCCTTTTTTATCTCTATTCATTTATAGTCAACCCTGAATTGTAAGCTTAATGGAATAATTAGAGACTTTTAATAAGAATAAATTAAGTTTTCACAATTTAAAAACTTGACACTCAAACTATGCAGATGATCCATTAAGTACACTTTAATATATTAAAATCCATAAAATTCATTCATTAAGAATCTACTTAAAATCCAGTTTAAATATCTGCAATGGATGGGTTAAATCCGGAGAAATAATTTCACTTGCGTGATTAATAAAGTAAAATAAAATAAATAAATAAATAAATAAAAATAAAAAAAAATAAATAAATAACCTGAGGCCCCCTGCTGGTCAGGTGGACATGGAGCAGCTTCCTGGTCTCTTCGCTGGTTTCATCGCTCTGTTTCCTTCTCTGTCCGTCAGGTCCAGTACCAGAAGTGTCTGGTGGCTCAGACTCCTCCTCCGAGGACCAAGTCGTGGCGTGCGACCCCGTCAAAGGTCAAACGGGCCAACTCCATGGACGGCGCCTTCCCTCCTCTCACATCCCGTCACCATGGCAGCAGCGGCAGCACTATGATGACCTCGAGGATAACCAAGGGCAACGGTAGCAGCAGCAACGTGAGGAAGGGCATGATGGCGTTCTTTGAAACTTTCCGGAACAAACAGGCCACCACCTCCTAATAACGGGGGCGGGGCCATCAGAGACACCTGTCAGCAGAGGCCGCCGATCCTCCAGGACCCAAATGTCTTCTCCAAGAGCGACGTGTGATTGGCTGAACTCTGTGGACACGCGGCTCTGGTGGTCCGACCGGCTGATTCTGCCGCCTTCACATCACCAGCGTCGCCCCGGAGACCGCGGCCGCCTCGCCGCCCGTTCACCTGACCTGAAGTATTCCTGTTTGAACTCGTCATGATGTTCGTCTCACCTGTCGCTGCGACACCACTGGTTAGCTTAGCTCAGCGAGTTACCTGACTGCAGGTGGAACAACATTAATGAACCCAACAGACTGAAGAACCACGAAGAACCACGCAGAACCACCTGGATCCAGACCGACGCCTCTTCGGTCACCTGACGATCATTTCACCCCAAACTGAAAATTACTACGATATCGTACTTCTCAGGATCATCGGCTCATTGTTAAATGTTAAAAGAAAAAGAAATATTGAAAAGACAAAATGTTATTAGGATTCATTCAACTTTAAACAGTAAATAACTTCAGACCTGGAACGTGACGTCAGGATCCAGGAGGATTCGAGGCCGACTGAACGTTTCCTTCAGCTTCTCCTCTCAGAAGAAGAAGAAGAAGAAGAAGAAGAAGAAGAAGAAGACACATCGTGTAGAAACGTTACAGCTGCAGCACCTGAGTCTGACCAGCGGGGGGGCACCTGTCTGTCGCCTGTCCTTCTTCCTTTATGTCACATGGGATGACCAAGAAAGAGGTTGCCATGGTTACAGCTGTTCACACGCCCCATCACACCTCCAGATGGCGTCTGCCAGAGTTCAACAGGAAGTTATTTATACGGAACATTTCATATCTAAAGTACGTCAGGAAATCAGAAAAGAATATTTCAAGAAACAAAAGTCATAATATGAGAAAAAATATGACGACTGTTTTTTAAATGGTCTGATACTCAAAGTGGTTTAAAAGTCATTAATGAGAAGCAAAAGATGAAAACAAAAGAGAAAAGGAGACGTAAACAGAAAAGAGTCTCGGATGTGTTTGATTGGCAGACGAGGAGGCGAACAGCATTAAAGGAACAGTCCAACTGCATCTGAACTCCCTTAAACTGAGCCGGTCAGTAAACGCATCGCGAACAAATCTAGATTTATTTAAAGTTTTAAAACGTTTGACACTTTGACTTGCAGTTTGCATGTCAGGCACGAATGACAGCATGGAAGGTCATTGAAAACATCCTGGAAAATGAGGTTTAATGTTCTCATCATCAGACGTGTCAACATTAAACATGTGTGGTCGCTTTAGGTTATTGAATATACAGCTGGAGGAGGCGTTCAGGAACATATAACTCACTATAAACATATATAATAAAAACTGCCTCCTGATTGGCTGAAGCACGTGTAGATAGAAGCTGTAGTGTGTTCAATGTCAGTAGGAAATATCAGTGAGAGATCTGAGTGTGTTAATAACAACAGAAATATATCCAGAGAGTCCCAGAAGTCTCTTCATATCTGTATACCTGCATTAAATAACAATGATGTCATGTAAAAATCAACAAAAATAAAAACCAATAAGATGATTTCTGGAGCTTTATTCTGGAGTGACATCAGAGATAATGACTTCCTGTGGAGGAGGAAGTGTTTCATGTCTGAGAGTTCACATTTACCTGAGTCAGGAGGAGGAGGAGGGGGTTTCACTTCACTGTTGACAGAGCAGGAAGAACAGAAAAACCTCCCATTACTCCGACTGTGAGCAGCACTTCCTGGTCTGCAGGTCCTTAAACCTGCATTCTCTCTAACGGCCAGCAGGAGGCGACTCCACAGAAGTCAGATTGTATAGAAGTCAATGAGAAAACGACCGACTTCTCACTTGATTTATTACCTCAGGAAACATTTTGTTAGAAGTTGGACCAGTGACGTATAAAGTGGATGCAGCCTCTCTTCTATCCTCCACGTTTCTCTGACCGCTGGACTTCACCGGCTGCGAACAGTAAATCAATCAATAATAATGAGGAAGTGTTGTTACAGATGAAACTAGCAGCAGGATATAAAGAACATTAACGCGATCAACACATTTAGGATCAATAATTAGAATCCAGCTTCGTCAAACTGCCCAACAGTCTAATAACGGATCAATAAAGCCTCAGTGAATGGTTATTACTCATCAATAAAGATGTGATTATAGTGTTTACACTGTGTCAGGTGACACCTGTTACCATGGTTTCCGTGGAGGCTGATGTTATCAATAACTGATTTATTGATTAATTAAATTTATTAAATGATGACTGGAAATACTTTAACATTTAAATGATAAATGATCAATAATGAGAAACTGAATCTTTAAATCATCAATAAATCATTCAAAAGGCGAGAGAGGAACGAGGGAACAAGGAAAGGAAGGAAAGAAGGGAGGAGGTGAGAAAGAGAGGAGGCTCCCTCTGACGTCACGCTGTCCTCGTGCTGCTGCCAGATGTTTCCTCGCGCTCAGTCCGTCCATCAATCAATCAGTCAGCGGGTCGATCATCCGGAGAGAAAATCACCTTCTGAAGGTAAGTTGAGATTCTGTGGCACAGACCAGACTCCACTGAAAAAACCCCGGTTTAACCGTTCTTCCTTTAAAGGGAAGAACCGCTGCTGTACATCCTCTCTGGCCTTCAGGCGGTTCAACAAGTTGCAGCTGTTTCACAGAAAATCCCGTTTGTTTAAGTCGGAAACGCTGCGCGCACTTTACACTGAATTTCAGGAGAACTTGTCAAAATGTCAAAATCTTTTAAATAAGCGCAGCGTGGCGCATTAGATTTAGGCCGAATTAAAGAGTGGAAACTTTGAATATGGAAAATATCATAAATGTTATTTCTTCAGTTAGTATTGATAACTGGTGCACCAGATAAGATTAAATTAGAAGAGTTATGAACGGAGTCTGGCATTACGGAGCGAACGGAACATCCACTTACTGTGCAAACTATGTTTAATGGTCAATTATTATAACTAAATTTAATAACTATGTTCTGTAGTTAACCTGTAATTATTTCTCCTTCAGATTAAAGGTGGAGTTATTATGGAATCAGTAACTTTAAACAGCTGAACTTGATCCTTAACTGTTTTATTTTTTTTATTTCAGTGAACTGTCCCTTAATCTTGCCTTAAATGTGAGTTTATATTAAAATGTGTCACACATTCCAAACTCCATTGAAAAAAACGAACATTTAAAAGTATTCCTGCGATTGTATTGAGCAGCGAGTAACTGATTAACATTTGGAAGCTTTTTAATGTATGTTTATGTTATTGATCATGTTTCACTTGTCTGCCTCCTAATAATCTTTATTGATCACGAACACACGATGACGTCATGTTTTCACTTGTTTTCTGTCCAACTGGTTTAACTGGAAACAAACCAGTGTGTGTTTGACAGACGAATCAACAATAAAACGGAGACAGAGACGTCTGTTTCCGCGCAGTGGTTACCATGGAAACCAGTCGATTAGATTACAGTTGGTATGAAGGCAGCTGACCAGGCATTAGACCGATCCCTGAGAGGACGTTATTCAATTTACACAACTCAAGATTAATGTCACTGTTTTTTCTTAATCAATCAACAGATTGATCGGTCAATAAAAATGCTAAAGACGCACAACAACGTAATCAGACGGGAAAATTGTTTTAATTTCTGTTGAAAAATAACTTAATTCTCAAGATTGTTGCAGATAAATTTGTGGTGACAGTCAGATGATCAGCTGATCGGTCAGATGATCAGCTGATCGGTCAGCTGGGTCCCACCCGGACCCTGGACGTGTCTCCAGGTCTCCACAGGGCCCTGAACCCGGACCCTGGCCCCAGGTCCCCACTTGACCATGGACCTGGCCCTGGACCCAGACCCTGGCCCCGGGTCCAGGGCCCTGTGGAGCTTCTGTCCTGATGGCGGTGCTGCAGGAACCATCACCTGCTGTTTTTATCCTCAACACGTCCCATAAAAAGACCAAAACCATCAACGTGCGAGTCGGTCCGTCTTTGTTGACTCGAAGATAAACAGAAACAACGTCAGCACCACTGACGGGACGGCAGAGATCAATAAAGTTTTCAGTTTACAAAAACAAACTTGAAGCATTTCCAGAAAGTTTGAATTTGATCCAATAAAACAACGTAAATCCTTAAAACCTCTCCTGGTGACGTCTCTGCTCTCAGATTCCCTCCATCCGTCCTGCTGATCCATCATCATCATCATCATCACCTGTCCAGATGAGTGACCAGCCCCCCCCGTACATCCCTCCCCCCCCCGCCTTCCCGTCAGGTTCGTCTTTGATTGAGATTTTTATTTATATTATGAAATGTATTCTGTAACACAAATCTCTGAAACTAATATTTATATTAATAACATTAATAATACGCAGTATTATATATATAAAGTATTATATAGTATAAATATTACAACTTTATTAGAAATATTACAAATTAATATTGTGACTTTTTTTCTCAAACATTTGTGATTAATAACTTTTTCTATATTCTGACTTTGTTGTTGAATCCTGGCGGTTGAGTTGTGAATAAAGTGAAACTGTTACCATGGAAACGGTCAGTGTCACGTTGTGTTGATCACGTGACCTCTCGTCTCTGCAGCTTTCAGCTCTCAGCCTTCCTCCTTCCCCTGCTCGCCGTACCAGGTACCCAGCATGCACTGCTGCAGCTTCCTGTCTGACAGAAAACATTTCAAACACGTTTTTAAAGAGAAGAAGAGTTTGTTTATTTAATTTAGATTAAAACTTTATCAAAATGATTTAAAGTGACGACAGTTTTGCTGATTTAGTCACATGACAACCACACCTGTCTCCTGTCTAGACCTTCCCTCAAACCTACACAGGTGGAGGGGACCAATCGTACTACCACGGCCCACCAGGGCCCCCCGGGCCTCCAGGTGCCTACCAGACCCAGCCCGGGTTCCCAGGGTACCAGAGTGGGCCCCCCGGGACCCCCCAGCCGTACACAGAGCCGGCAAAACACAGAGGTAGGTCAAAGAGTCAGAAACAAACTGTCCTCCAGGCTGAGACAAACAGGAAGCACCTCTAACCCCCCCCCCCCCCCCCCCCCCCCCCCAGTGTTCCTGGTCGGGCAGAATCACGGCGGCGAAGATGGCGGTGCTGAAAAATCGTGTCTGCCGGCATGTGCAGCTGCTCTGTGCTGCTGCTGCCTCTGGGACATGATGACCCACAACCTCTGCTGACCTCTGACCCCCATCATGCAGCGGGGTCACCATGACGACAACAACAGCTGCTGGGAAACTAACTATTGGAATAAAACATTTTCATTCCCATAAAAACCTGGTTTATAACCTGCATTTTCCTGGAGAGTCTTTTAGCCCAGCCCTGGGCAGGGACCCCTCCAACCCTGAGATTTTTACTTTTACAAAAAACAAGCATCTTTAGTATTAGACATTAAACATTTATTGAAGAATAAAACAATTGGTTCAGCCTCCTGTCAGTCTCTGGTCTCTGATTGGACCTCCAAACTCCTGCAGTCATGTGACTGTATAAAAATATAAAAAAATAATTTTACATGATTGTTGTTCTGTTTCAAACCTGTGAGATTAATAAAGTATAAAAGCTGCAGATTGTTCTGATATCTGTTAAAATATATTCAAAATATTTATTCGACCACTTGAGGGCGACATTTTGTCTGTTTTACTCATAGTGAAAATGTGAATAAAAACAGGAGGGGGTGTGTGTGTGTATGTGTGTGTGTGTGTGTGTGTGTGTGTATGTGTGTGTGTGTGTGTGTGTGTGTGTATGTGTGTGTGTGTGTGTGTGTGTGTGTGTGTATGTGTGTGTGTGTGTGTGTGTGTGTGTGTGTATGTGTGTGTGTGTGTGTGTGTGTGTGTGTGTATGTGTGTGTGTGTGTGTGTGTGTGTGTATGTGTGTGTGTGTGTGTGTGTGTGTATGTGTGTGTGTGTGTGTGTGTGTGTGTGTGTGTGTGTGTGTGTGTGAGTGTGTGAGTGTGTACTGACTGTAAGCAGCAGTCAGCAGCAGTGCAGGGATGAAGATGATGAAGGAGACTCTCACTGTGTTTCCGATGAAGCTGTGCAGACTGTTCACCTGCTGGACAGATGTGCTCCACATCTGTACAAGGTGCATTTAGTTGTTTTGAGGATGCAACAGGCATTATAAAATAAAAAAAACATTACAATATATAAAACAAAAGATGAGATAAGAAAAAAGTATTACTTATGAAAATATTAAATATGTGCAAATATAAAGGGATGCAGGGTAAGGGTGGAGGTAACTGTCAACAACATCAGGAGGCATAGACTATCAGGAGGTGCATAAACTCTTTCTATTCATTAAATGAATTATTGTAACATTTCTTTTTCTAAATGCTGCACGTCGAGCTGCTTTCAGACCTTAAATACAATTATTATAATTCATTTTAATGAGTAATTGGAACCAAAGACAAAATGAAACTAGGCTGTGATAATTAACTGTTATTTAACGTGCTGACTGACCTCTTCAGCCTGTGTCACTATTGACACGCTTGTGGTGTCACTTCCTCTCCATGGGGTGACATCACTTCCTCTTTGTCCTGTGATGGTTGTTGTCTTGTAACCTGATAAACAGATGACAGAATTTCAAGTAAAGCTTCTGAATGTGCGAACCAGAGGCCGTCACTCTGATGAACACTTAATCAGTCACACAGTGTCAGAAACAATCCCTGGGAAGACTTTATTTAAAATATTTCTAAAATAACTTCTCACCTCTCTCAATGGTCAAATCAAAGTGATGTTTGGCATCAGTGAACCATCCGTATATGTCCACCCTGCATCCGTAGCGTCCAGCATCTGTCTCAGTGGCGTTCAGTATCGTCAGAGAAACATCTCCTTCATCCAGTCGTCCCAGTAACTGATACCTGCTGGAAACTCTGGTTCTTTCTATCACTTTGTGTCCTTCTGTGGAGATGAGCTGATGGTTGCAGCTCGAGACTGGAATATTTCCCCGACCCCAACAGACGGGCCGGGATCCCTCGTTCCTGATGTCATACTTACAGGACAGAGTGACGTTCTGACCT
This sequence comes from Lateolabrax maculatus, assembly GCA_031216445.1. Lineage (NCBI taxonomy): Eukaryota > Metazoa > Chordata > Actinopteri > Acropomatiformes > Lateolabracidae > Lateolabrax > Lateolabrax maculatus. The sequence continues at coordinate 404,799 of CM062197.1, forward strand.
GTTTCACCAACAACTGTCCTGCTGTCACATTCACTGACTGTGGAGACACAAAACACTGTGAATGTATCAAACAGAGTTAAAGCTCTTCATTTAAATCTTTTTACTTCAAAAACACCTTCTGTTAGTAGCTAAAATCATCTGCTTCTGTATAACTGTATAGGTACGCAGTGATTGGTTGCTGTTATTCTAAACATCTACGCATATTTATATAAAGTCAATATAAAGTTGAGTTTGTAGAAGTTAAAGTACCTGTGAGGAGCAGCAGCATCAAGTTCAACCTGCTCGCAGGCTTCATGACCGACGTCAAACTGTAGCTGAAACATTTCAACACATTAAAGCTGCTGAAAGTCAGCTCTACACTGTAAAAAATGACCAACAGCTACTTTGGAGATTTTAATTTTGGAAAAATAAACATTAGAAATTATGCAAATCAACTGACACATAAAGAAAAAAAAACTTAGGTCTTGTTCTTCAGGAGAAAAGGTTTTTGCCTGTAGAAAATAACAAAAGTTTCTGATACTCACAGTTTGGTTCAGCGAGATGATTTCACTCATGAACACTTTATGACTGAGCTGCTGACATTAACCACTGTGTGGGTGGGGGGGCAGCTTCCTTCCTTCACTACATCCTCTCCTCATGTGCAGAGATGGTTGGTTTTCACACGTTGTTAGCTGACCTCTGTAGCTTCGCTGTGGCGGTCTGACCGGCCTTCTTTACTCTTTATCATGTGTTTGAGCAGGAAGTTTATTTACAGTCTTTATGTAGTTCATCTTCATCTTAGTATTTTTGGTATATTTCTATGATGACACTTAAGATTGATTAAGATTTGACAGTGATTAAAGGGTGACAGTAAAGAGCTGTATTGCTTCGGATGTCACGTTAATTCCCTTCTGTTGTAATTAAATATCAGATATTGCTCTTGGAAACTCACAGATCCATGACGTCATCCACCGGTGGATGACAAACTGGTGACATCACACCACATCCCGCTTTCTTTGAGTTTGAAGTGAACCTCAACTATATTTATTCATCATATCCTCCTGCAGTACATGTGGAGATTAGAGGAGAATTCATCAGCTCAAACAATATTACCATTAATCAAATATGGAGGTGATAAACAAGACACCCCAATCGAACAAATCGATCAGAGGACCCTTGTTAAGAAGTATATTTTTTAAATAGAGATAACTTTATTAATCCCAATGCAGTGTTACACCAGTCACTTAACACACAATATAAAGAAACAAGTAAATTAAAAGGTAACATTATATTCAATAGAGTAAACTCTAAATACTGAATATTCAGTGTATGATGTCTATATGTATGTATTCTGTATATTTGTAGAATATGCATCAGTGCCACCCGAACTCTGTTTCCTCCGGTTGTGTCTGCAGGTGAGAGTCCAGTCCAGCAGGTGTTGCTGCTGCATGAAACATGTTGATGGAGGATTAGATTGCAGCCAGCCGACGCCTCAAGCTGCATCACGTCTTTGTTCATGTTAAACATCTGACTTTAAAGGTGCAGAGGACATGTTTTCACCTTTGATGGTTTTAATGCTTCTTTTTAATCCAGTTTCTTAGGAACAGCTGCCACAACTAAGTCAGTCTGAACCAACAGTCAGAAAATCCTTCAGGGAGTTATAATGTTGAGTTTGTGTTGATTCACCTGTTTGATCGTTATGGAGGACGTAGTTTGTACTGACGGGTGTCTCTCTTAATAGGACATTAGGTCCACATTTGTCACGATTTTTATTCAGCAGGTGAGCAGGGGTGTTTCTAGGAGTTGACGAGGTCTGGGGCTAAGGCCAGAGCATGTGGGGCTGAGGTCGGGTTGTGTTTCTGTAGGCAGTCCCTTGTACCATATCCTTGTGGTGTAGTGTTGTGAAAGACGGGGGTGGTTGTATCAGCACCACTTTCACCAAGAAGGGATGACCTATGAGTCATGTGATCAGTTTAATGTATGACCCCTTCCTGTCTGACCATGTCACATTTCATAGCTGCAGATTTGACAGCCAAGACACTTAAAGTGTGTACTTCAGGTAGTGTGTTTTTCGGAGCAAGTCTGTACTGTGATTAGTTCTGATCCTGTTGAAGTTACAATCATGTAACTTGTATTAGATTAGAGAGTGAGTCTCTAAGGTAAAGTGTGAGGCCTTTCATCTATGATCGTTTCAAACCCCCACGCTGCTGCAGCTGGTGAAACAATGGCTGATGGGTTTTTTCACATGCCAGTGCACGTCTGCACATGTCAACTTTCATCAGATGAGGAGAGACGGAGAGACAGTAAAGGTCTGTCTGCTGCAGAGAATCACGCATCACCTTGTGACCAAACCACATCTGACATAAAGGATCAGGGTCAGTGCAGCAGGAGGCAACGCCAGGTGTAAAGGGTTAACTGATGACCTGCCAACACACCTGTCCTCAGGTAAAAACCCGTCAGACAGGCAGGAGTCATCGGCGCGGTCATGGCAACTAAAGAAAAAAAAAAATACATTTGCATTGCAAATCAGCTGTGTTATCTCACTGCTCAACAATGAACAGGATGTCTGTGTGACAACAACACTGAACACTCGAATGATGAAGATCGTATTCGTGTTCTTTCACTTTTGTTTTCTGCTGTATTCTTTAAAGCAAAGATGACTCATTCACTTTTAGACAGTATGTTGACAGATATGCACTCATTCAACACTCAGCCGAAACATTTACAGTAAAAGGAAACGTAGAGAGCGTTTTGTTGGTGTTTAATGAAGGAAATGTGGTTTAGAGCAGAAACTGAACTGTTGTGATTATTGTGAGATGTCGTGTGTGGCTGTGCTGAGAGAAGAAGTGTCTTACAGCTAAACGCTTGTTAGTGACTGTAAGAAACTAAGTGATGGGGGTCAGGAGCTGTCCTCGGGTAAAAGATGTTTCCAGTGGTTGAGCTCAGGATACAACATGTCAGACAGTGAAATCCTTTTCCACCTGCAGTATCACAGACAGACGGCGGCTGTGTTCCTCCATCTTCAGTGAGCCTGATCAGCCTCACAGCGTTCACACTGATCAGTGTGGCCTCAGCTGCATCATTATACTGCATCATACAGAGAGGGGTTTCTGTTATTTAGTCCACCTTCGTTGATATAAACCATCTGGACAGAATAACAGAAACCCCTGTCAGTACAACACAGTCTGACAGAAGCACAAGCGACGTCCTCCATACTGATCAAAGTGAATATTACAACTGTTTTATTGATTTACTGAGTTTGAGCAGCTGTTCCTAATAAACTGGACACTCAATGATAGTAACTTTTTACCGTCTGTTGCTGCTGAGCCTCTGAGGGAGGAGCACAGGGAACACAACAGACAGGTAGGCCGTCTAATACAATGAAATGATTGGACAGTTTTACCAGATTTCTTTGTGATTTATTGAAAAGAGAATTGCAGTAAAGTACAGAAGTATTCTAAGCTTCATAGAGTTAAAATTAAGTTAAAGTGTGCTTTATTATGACTAATAAGTATTTGTTCAAATAAATTAATATCAGTTTCAGCTGCACAACATAATAATCTAAAGTGTTTCTCATTATCAGGTAGACAGACAGACAGGTAGGCCGTCTAATACAATGAAATGATCAGATTTCTTTGTGATTTATTGATCGCTGTAAAGAGAATTTTAACGATAAAGATAAAATGCGTATCCCGCCTTTACTGTTTGAACACAAAGTGTCAGTGAGTGAAACCAAGCTGAGAGACTCAGACTTCCTGTTTCTCTGCACTAACCTGCTCTCTTGTTAGTCTCTAAGGTAAAACGTGATCATTTCAAACCCCCATGCTGCTACAGCAGGATAAACCATGGCTGCCGGGGTTTTCAGCATGCCAGGACAGTGGTTGAGAAAAACTAATAAGGGCGTGTCTGCACATGTGAAATGTGCATCAGTTGAGGTGAGGCAGGCAGACACAGTAAAGGTCTGTAGTCCTGTAGTCCAAAGTATCGGCACGGCTGTGAAGTTCTTCGGTTAGTGCTCATGTTGTAGAACAAAGTTCTTCTACAGTTTTTAAAACATCAACAGTTCATTATTGTGGATTACAGCCGTTAAATTATTTACATTTTGTGATGATTATAGATTTTTTGCTGTCAAAAGGATTTGGGGCGAGTCAGAAACATTCCTGGCTAAAGTCCCTGAATGCCAACGGCGCAGATTGAGTCCAGATTCCCCAGTTTGTCTTCCACCAGCCAATCTCTCTCACAGTTTAGTTTGTAGTTTATTTGTTTCATCATGTTTCCCCCTGTGGTTTACCTATAGGTAACACTACTAGAGTCCTGTTAATCTCCTTTTTAACCCCAAAACTGTGGAATTAATAAATAAATAAATCACAATCCTCCCCAAAAGGTCATTGAACTCATCCACGAGCTGCTGATGCCTGTGTGCTCCCTGTCCACCAGCTTACTGTCCACATCCCTGGACTCTGATTGGAATTTAAAATGGGCGACACCGACGGTTTCTGTATGTGTGTGACTTCCTGTAAAGAGTTCCTCTTCAGAGGAAACACACATGATGAGTCAGAGTGAAACTCACCAAACAGCTTTAATGCTCTGGTCTTTATTAACACAAAGACATACGAACCAACAAATCACTAAATCAATACTGCAAAACCCTCAAAGAGCAGAAGCACCGACCAGACTCACAGACAAGCAACATAACTTCTGTTGGGATATTCTGAGACATCATAACCACCTTAAAGTCAGTTTTTGTCCAGAGTCTGCATTTACTGTATATTACTGTTGCAAGTGAAGGCAACACACAGTTTACACACTGTATTATCAGAAACTATTGATCTGCATATGGAACAAGAGATGGATGTGTTCGTTTCTTTCTACGTTGTGCAGATCAACGTTTCAACACATCCAGCTTCTTCAGGGGCTGCATTTAAGTTAGGGTAAGCATCACAGCAAAAATAAAGACACAGAACTCAGTCACATCTTTTTTCGTCTTTTATTATTGAAGTGAATATACTTTAAAAATGTTATTATATTCTAAATTTAAATAGCCTATATGTGCTTTATTTACCTCGATACCTTTATACCTTTTAACCTCACACCACCTCACAGCCCAGAACGTCCTCGAGGTTCCTTTCTTTCTCCTCCATGTGGTCGGTGATGATCCTGCGTACGATCACACAGATTTGCATTACTATAAGTCCTGACATCTGAACACTTTCGAGCAAACCATCAATAATTACGGGTTCAATAACACGATCAGTCATAGAAACAGGATTCACTTACACAATCTCACACAGTCGAGCATCATCAACGTTCCCTTCTTCTTCCTCCTCGCGGCGGTCGGCGATGATCCTGCATGCGAACTGTAGTGAACCGTTCAGCAGGGCGAGCAGCTGTCTGAGCAGGACGTCCACCAGGATTTCTCCACCGACCCGAACACATTTCAGCAAACTATAAACTATTCCAAGGAAACTGGAATTGCTGATGTGAAGTAACTGAATGAGATTCAGCAACAACACATCAACTTCTCTACCATGGATACGAGTCCGCAGCTCCAGTTGATTATTTAACTCGAAACCCCACCTTTGACTTTGCGGATCCTGGGACGGCATGACAGTCTGATGGATCGACACTTTAGGTTTAACTCTTCTTGCTAAAACTGAAGAACTGGGGGCTGCTCCGGTACCTGCTTTTTGTTCCTCATCCAGCTCTCTGATTGGATAAAGAAATGTGAGGTCAGATATCACATCCAGAGCCATATGGTGTTCAGAGTGCAATCGACTGAACATCAATATGCAGCTATTGTAACGTGCCCTAAAGTTCTGACTTACCTGGTTGGTAAGCTGTTAATAAATAAATGGTGGATGCTGTTTGTTGCTGTGGGTATAACTGTGGGACGTCCCCACCGTGACCATTGCTGAAAAGGAGTGTCCCATTAGGATGGACAGAATGCAACTCTCTCTCTCCATCACTCTGGTCTGATGTTTAAAAGCTTATAAAACAGTTTGGATGATGTAATCTGCAGCACATTTCAACAGAACAGATTAGTGCAGAGAAAACAGAGAATATACAGTAAATGCAGACTCTGGACAAAAACTGAAGAAGCTGGATGTGTTGAAACGTTGATCTGCACAACGTAGAAAGAAACGAACACATCCATCTCTTGTTCCATATGCAGATCAATAGTTTCTGATAATACAGTGTGTAAACTGTGTGTTGCCTTCACTTGCAACAGTAATATACAGTAAATGCAGACTCTGGACAAAAACTGACTTTAAGGTGGTTATGATGTCTCAGAATATCCCAACAGAAGTTATGTTGCTTGTCTGTGAGTCTGGTCGGTGCTTCTGCTCTTTGAGGGTTTTGCAGTATTGATTTAGTGATTTGTTGGTTCGTATGTCTTTGTGTTAATAAAGACCAGAGCATTAAAGCTGTTTGGTGAGTTTCACTCTGACTCATCATGTGTGTTTCCTCTGAAGAGGAACTCTTTACAGGAAGTCACACACATACAGAAACCGTCGGTGTCGCCCATTTTAAATTCCAATCAGAGTCCAGGGATGTGGACAGTAAGCTGGTGGACAGGGAGCACACAGGCATCAGCAGCTCGTGGATGAGTTCAATGACCTTTTGGGGAGGATTGTGATTTATTTATTTATTAATTCCACAGTTTTGGGGTTAAAAAGGAGATTAACAGGACTCTAGTAGTGTTACCTATAGGTAAACCACAGGGGGAAACATGATGAAACAAATAAACTACAAACTAAACTGTGAGAGAGATTGGCTGGTGGAAGACAAACTGGGGAATCTGGACTCAATCTGCGCCGTTGGCATTCAGGGACTTTAGCCAGGAATGTTTCTGACTCGCCCCAAATCCTTTTGACAGCAAAAAATCTATAATCATCACAAAATGTAAATAATTTAACGGCTGTAATCCACAATAATGAACTGTTGATGTTTTAAAAACTGTAGAAGAACTTTGTTCTACAACATGAGCACTAACCGAAGAACTTCACAGCCGTGCCGATACTTTGGACTACAGGACTACAGACCTTTACTGTGTCTGCCTGCCTCACCTCAACTGATGCACATTTCACATGTGCAGACACGCCCTTATTAGTTTTTCTCAACCACTGTCCTGGCATGCTGAAAACCCCGGCAGCCATGGTTTATCCTGCTGTAGCAGCATGGGGGTTTGAAATGATCACGTTTTACCTTAGAGACTAACAAGAGAGCAGGTTAGTGCAGAGAAACAGGAAGTCTGAGTCTCTCAGCTTGGTTTCACTCACTGACACTTTGTGTTCAAACAGTAAAGGCGGGATACGCATTTTATCTTTATCGTTAAAATTCTCTTTACAGCGATCAATAAATCACAAAGAAATCTGATCATTTCATTGTATTAGACGGCCTACCTGTCTGTCTGTCTACCTGATAATGAGAAACACTTTAGATTATTATGTTGTGCAGCTGAAACTGATATTAATTTATTTGAACAAATACTTATTAGTCATAATAAAGCACACTTTAACTTAATTTTAACTCTATGAAGCTTAGAATACTTCTGTACTTTACTGCTGATACTTTAACTACTTGAGGCTGATGATAGTAACAAGTTATAGAACTCATTGAGTCTATAAGATATCAGATATTTCGTTTGTCACAGATGAAACTGAGGACATTTAGTTTGAAAATTAACTTAAATGTTTAAAACATTTGCTCATTCATTTCATGTAAAGTGACTAATCAATGAATCGACTAATAGTTTGAAGCATCTACAGTCTGGGCTGATAAAAAGGCAGAATGTCCATGTGATGATGAAGACCTGGTGAATGGTTGAAAGCTCCAGGACAGACTGAAGGTGAGACGTTAGCATTTAGCTCAAAGCAGTGGACTGTTTCATTAAAGTAATTAAGAGTTAATGTCACTTTGAATCAACTCTCGCTGCCTCATGTTAACATTTCAAAGCACAAACAGAAAAACTGCAGCAATCAAGAGGATTCAAAGCAGAGCAGCATGTTTATTGAAAATGACAGAAGTTAAATTATAAAATGTTCACATTCATCACATGTCGAACCATCATTAACTCACCTGGAGGACGTTTGTCTTTAAACTAAAGCTCTGATGTGAAGCCATGTGCTAAAGACGGGAACAGGTTTAAAATGATCCAACTACACAGACATTTTCATACAAAAGTCTTTGGCACAGATCCTCAGGTGTATTGATCCAGTCTTATCGATCAGCAGGCAAACCTCCTTCACATAAACAGATTTTGGATTTTCAATTCTCAGACCAAACAGAAACTGTCCAGTGAAGTTAGAAAAGTTTCCTGATTTCGATTAGAAACTGTTGGAACAAATGAAGCCGTCTTTGCGATACTTGAATCTACAGACTCCTCAACACATAACTTCAGAGCGCCGGCGTCGCTGCGTCAGAGGAAGACATCCATGGTCTGCGTGATTGGCTGCCGGCAGAGCGGACAGCAGCGCTGCTGGACGGGCCGCCGTCGGGTCAGGATGTCGGCGCAGAGCCGGCAGAGGCAGAGGTGGCGGCAGGGCAGCAGCAGCACCGTCTTGCTCCAGTCCTGACAGATGACGCACTTCTTCCTCTCCTCCTGCTCCTTCAGCAAGCTGAGCAGCTCGCCATCGACCGCAGAGCCGCCACCGCTGCCGTCCTCCGGGGCCGAGTTCTGCCAGGACGCACTCGCTGGCTCGGCGTCCTGCAGGGCGTGGAGCTGCAGAGGGTCCTGCTGGCTCGCCTCATTCGCTGGCGGCAGGTCGGTCTCGGGGAATAAAGATCCCATGTCTGCGTGCAGGAGCCTCGTTCTACTCGCTTCCTGTGTCGTCCCGGTGGGGGCCTCCTGATAGGCCGGAGCTTGTTCCGCTGTCATCTGTACGCCACGAGCTCCCGGTAGAGCGTTGACCAGACGGAGGCTCAGTCGCCCGGCGAGGACGGGGAGCCCAGGGCTCAGTAACAGCAAACCCAGTGAGACGATGGCCGCCATGATGAAGAGGCCCTGCGGCTCCACCATGAACACGGTGATGAAGACACGGCCCAGCGCTCCCAGGAAGTCCAGCAGCAGCTGGCAGGGCGTCCACAGCAGCACGGAGGCGCCCACAAGACAGCTGTACATGAAAGTCAGCAGGGTCAGAGCCAGCTCCGCCACCTTGTGCACAGGGTCCGCCACCGTCTCCCAGACGCCCGCCAACACGGACGCACAGTTCTGCGTGCTGATGAGGACGACGTTGACCACCGTGTTGACGAAGTACAGCACGAGGCTGAGTGCGATGCAGAGGCCGTCGCATGTCTGTCGCAGGATGCTGCTCCCTGAAATGAGCCCGCGGTGCAGCACATCCCTGATGCGCCATGCCACGTGACAGGAGAGGTGTCCCACCATCTTGAAACTCTCAAACACTCCCCCCAGCGCCTCCAGCCAGCCCTCCACAAGGCTCAGGGCCCCGCAGGCAGCGCCGGAGGCGGCCTCGGTGGCCGCGAGGAAGGAGAACTGGGCAAAGTTCCAGTATTCGACCAAAGTGGAGCCGCTCAGGGCGAGCAGCGCGCCGTGGAGGGAAGCGCCCGCGCCGGACAGGACGCGGAGCAGCCAGCTGAACGGCCTGACGAGCAGGTCGAGCAGCAGGCAGCAGGCGTCCACACATCTCCCGACAGCGAGAGACACCAAGTTCACTTGGTCCATGTCAGGCTGCAGAGAGTGAGAGACACAACACATCCGGAGCTGAGCTGCTGCAGAACAAAGACCAACATCAGATCATCAACATCATCACGGGACTCTGTGGTGACCTCGCCCAGCTTCTGATTTGGTTCTGCACAGGTTTAAACCCGTCTGAAACCTTAATGCAGCCGAGGTCAGACAGTCGAGTGTCAGTGTGGAGACAAGGAGAGGACGAGGAACACGGCGGGCGGCTGGGGTTCATGGTACTGACCTTAACATCCTACCCAGGAGTTTCCACATATTAAATCAGTGGATATGACTTATCTATCAGTGCAGATACAGTTCATATTCTTCGTCCGACATCAACAAGCTGATGAAGCTCCTCTGTTTTATATTTACATTTGTTTTAAGTTCAGAAGTGTCCACATATTAATGGACTTGTAAAAGTAGTTAGTAAATGTTTTAAACATCATCAATTCATTCAAATGATGCTGACGGAGTGAAAATAACTCCTGACATGCTCACCGAACTGCGACCAGTTTGCTGTTGTTTCAGTGGACGGAGACTGGGGGGGTGAAGGACAAGTAACCCACTTCTTTAAGTTTAAAATCTGTTTAAACGAGTGTGCCCGTATTTAATGCGTATGCCGAAGTTAAGAAAAGCTCTCGGTAGTTCAGGGGAAATATCAAAGTCATACTTCCGACGTTCGTGTATTCCTGTAAAGTTAAAATTACTAAATTTCTAAATGGAGTTTGGTAGTAAAACGAAGACATTACCTGAGCTGCTAACTGCGGGACAGAAAGCTCAAAGCCCCAAACATTAACAACAGTCATTTCTATATTTATTTCTATATTTATCTCTATATTTATCTCTGTATTTATCTCTGTATTTATTTCTCCTCTGAGTCTGAAGCCTTCAGCTGCCGCCGCACCCGTTAGCATCAGCATCAGCGAGCTACAGATTCAAAACAACTTTCAGGGAAGAATCGCCAGAAGAATCACGCAACATCACGCAACAACACGCAACATCACGCAACAACACGCAACATCACGCAACAACACGACTCACCGTAGCAACATGGCGCAGACAGATTTAATCTCGTACGTGTTTACAGAACTACAGGTACTAGCATGATTGTTTTTAGCATCTTTACATTATTTTCTTCTTCTTCTTCGTGTTTATTGGCGGACCGCAAACCAAGGAAGGGTGAATACCGCCCCTCACTGTGGTGGTACAGTACAACTACAACTGAATACTCCATTACAAGTACAAGTAACAACTAAATACTCCATTACAAGTACAAGTAACAACTAAATACTCCATTACAAGTACAAGTAACAACTAAATACTCTATTACAAGTACAAGTTGTGCATGAAGTTAACCTATTATCCTGATATTCTCAGCTTCATGTAGTTAAAGTATCAGCAGTAAAGTACAGAAGTATTCTCAGCTTCATGTAGTTAAAGTATCAGCAGTAAAGTACAGAAGTATTCTCAGCTTCATGTAGTTAAAGTATCAGCAGTAAAGTACAGAAGTATTCTCAGCTTCATGTAGTTAAAGTATCAGCATTAGAGTACAGAAGTATTCTCAGCTTCATGTAGTTAAAGTATCAGCAGTAGAGTTGTGGTTCTGATTAGAACGTTTTACCTTTTCGGACTAAAAATTGAGCATCGCATTAGTTCAGGCAGGCCACGGAGTCAAGCTCAGCTCAATATCCAGCTACATCAGCTGACCATTGCAATCCAGGAGCTGATGGATCAGCTGATTCCCTTCCACGCATCTATTGGTGATCTCACTCAGGGCGCCATATTCAAGCTGCTTCAGCCGCCTATCCTGGCTGCTTCCTCCACAAGCCGCTTCACAACCCACCTCCACCCCAGCTCCTCCCTTCATGCTGTGTCTGGCTTATCAATGTCATTTCTGTTGATGCTGCTCTGTTCTGGACCCTACGGGGGTTCTGCTGCTGCTCTCCTGCCTTAGGCTTTCCACATCTGCACCTGGAAGGGCACGGAGGTCCCAGAACAGAGCATACCGCCAAATACATCATACTGCAAATATATCTACTGCATGTAGATCAAGTATTTTTGTCATTGGGGTCCTGAATGAACAATCATTGTTTGGAGGTGGGACTGACAGCAACTCAACTTCTACTTTAATCTCTACCATTATGCTGTTTTATGAGTATCTGAAGTACAGTGAACAGGTTGTACCGTCAGTTCAGATTTAGATTCACAGTCAGGTGAATGCATCAGATTTGGTAAACTGGTTTCTTGTGTACAGTTTCCTGCCTCCGTCTCTTTGCCTTCAGTGGTTTATATGTTCGGAGGCTTGAGGAGCTGATGGCTGCTGTCAGTACTCAACAGTGCATCAGTGATGAGGTGTTCCCTGAGTCCCAGTGAAGCAGAAACAAGCGACCCAACGTTTTAGTAACATCAGCAGCTCCAGGTATGAACTGCTGCTCCCAGAGTTAATGATCAGTGCCAGTCACAAGAAGTACTCAGATATTTCAGTAAAAGTAGAAATATCACACTCTAAATATAGTGCAAGTAGAAGTTCAGAAGTATTATCAGCCTTAATTATACTTAAAGACCAAAGTACAAGTACTCATTATGCAGAATGGCTTCTTTCTTTCTGTTATATATTATTATAGAATATAATATTATTCTGTTTTATCACTAACAAATACATGTAGTAGCATTTAGTGTTGTAGTTGGTCAGTGTGGAGACAATCATACTTATCATACAGTGTGTTTTAATGTAAAAAGTTTTAGACCCAAAGAGGACGTTTCAGGCTGGATTCTGTCGCCCATCTTCACTGAAACTCTTCAGGGGGGGAATTTACCCAAGTACATTTACTGAAGGACTGTACTTCAGTACACATTCAAAGTACTTTACTGAGTATTCCTCCTCTTCCTCCTCTTCCTCCTCCTCCTCATCCCAGAGTGAATATTCTACTTTTAACTCCACCACATTTATCTGACAGCTTTAGTTTCTTTACAGATTCAGATTTTTACACATGAAGAGTTTCTAAAATGTGAAGTTTAGTTCTAAATGAAACTCCAACAGTTTGTCCAGCTGACAGCATCGACAGGTGAGTCTGTGACTTCACAGCGGAGCCATGGAGGAGGGAAACAAAGGGACACCTGACCCCGCCCCGCCGGGCAGGGCCGTGTCACACAGCAGGTGTCACCTTTCAACAGAGGAACCAGTGGACACAAATACAAAAACCTGTTTATAAAATACACTATCTGTGAAGACTGTCGGAGGGAAATCATCCAATAATCCACAGAATCAACTACTGCACATAGTCCAGGTTTTTGTACTTTACTTCCTCCTCCTCCTCCTCCTCCTCCTCCTCCTCATCCCAGAGTGAATATTCTACTTTTTACTCCACCACATTTATCTGACAGCTTTAGTTCCTTTACAGATTCAGATTTTTACACATTTAGAGTTTCTAAAACGTGAAGTTTGGTTCTAAATGAAACTCCAACAGTTTGTCCAGCTGACAGCATCAGTCATTAATCAGTGAGTGGACTGACAGAACATGAAGCTGAACTCTTGTGATGATGGTTGGACTCATTTTTCCTGTAAAATCATTTCCTGGCTGCAGCTTCTCAGATGTGAAGATTTGCTGCTTTTCCTTTGAATGATTTGAATCATGTGAATGTGTTTTAATAATGTTGAGCTTTGGACTGTTGGTTGGACACAACAAGCATTGTGAAGGTGTCACTTTGGGCTCTGGCTCATTGTGACGCCATTTCTCACTATTTTCACTATTGTTACAAAGCAAACGATCAATGGATCAATGGAGAAAATAATCAGCAGATGGATCCAGAATGAAAATAATCAGCAGCTGCAGTCCGATAAAGAATGTAAGTATTGTTTTAGACGAACGTCCACCCTTTGAGGTTTAATGGATCTTTTCTCAGGGTGGTGATCATATGTGTTTTGTAGTTTAAACTAAAATCAGTTGACAAGCTCACAAGTTATTTTTCATATATCACGTGTGGGTTTTGGTAAATCTCAGTATCTGTTGGATGGATTTTGACAAACATTCATGCTCGCCACTGACTTCTGTAGCGCCACCATGAGGTCACATGTTTGCTCTTAAGTGAAATGTTATTGGATGGATTATTATTACCATTAAAGTAGATTCAGTTGAAACAAATAAAAATGAAATGTCCCCAGATTGTATTGCAATGCATATTCATTCTTTAATTCAAAAGAGAATCAGAAAAATGTGGAGGATCTGGACTCTGAAGAGGGATCTGGGCTCTGAAGAGGGATCTGGACTCTGAAGAGGGATCTGGGCTCTGAAGAAGGATCTGGGCTCTGAAGAAGGATCTGGGCTCTGAAGAGGGATCTGGGCTCTGAAGAAGGATCTGGGCTCTGAAGAGGGATCTGGGCTCTGAAGAGGGATCTGGGCTCTGAAGAGGGATCTCTGCTCTGAAGAAGGATCTGGGCTCTGAAGAAGGATCTGGGCTCTGAAGAGGGATCTGGGCTCTGAAGAAGGATCTGGGCTCTGAAGAAGGATCTGGGCTCTGAAGAGGGATCTGGGCTCTGAAGAAGGATCTGGGCTCTGAAGAGGGATCTGGGCTCTGAAGAGGGATCTGGGCTCTGAAGCGGGATCTGGACTCTGAAGAGGGATCTCTGCTCTGAAGAAGGATCTGGGCTCTGAAGAAGGATCTGGGCTCTGAAGAGGGATCTGGGCTCTGAAGATGGATCTGGACTCTGAAGAGGGATCTCTGCTCTGAAGAAGGATCTCTGCTCTGAAGAAGGATCTGGGCTCTGAAGAAGGATCTGGGCTCTGAAGAGGGATCTGGGCTCTGAAGAAGGATCTGGGCTCTGAAGAGGGATCTGGGCTCTGAAGAAGGATCTGGGCTCTGAAGAGGGATCTGGGCTCTGAAGAGGGATCTGGACTCTGAAGAGGGATCTCTGCTCTGAAGAAGGATCTGGGCTCTGAAGAAGGATCTGGGCTCTGAAGAGGGATCTGGGCTCTGAAGAAGGATCTGGGCTCTGAAGAGGGATCTGGGCTCTGAAGAAGGATCTGGGCTCTGAAGAAGGATCTGGGCTCTGAAGAAGGATCTGGATTCAGTAGGTAACTTCAGGTTTGGGTTTTTAGTCTTACGACAGTGGTTCACTTCTTATGGTAACGGATGCTGCACAGCTAACCTGCTCCGGAGCAGGTTGTGTTCCAGATAACAGATCAATGTTTATGACATCACCGCCCACTGACCAATCAGAGTTCCCGTGGAGCTAGTTAAGTTAAGTGAAGCCAGATAAGGAAGAGATACCCCGGGTATGTCGAAACTGCTTCCTAGTCCAGGCCTCAGATGAGAACAGGGAATGCATTTCACTCAATCTTCAGCCCAGACATGCAGTTTCAGTTATAAGCGCCATGTTGTGAGTGCAGACACATTCAGGAAATACTTTGTTTGTGTGCAAAGAAGGGACGGGCCCTGACTGCCGTCCATATCCTCATACTTCTTCACTGTGGTTCCCACCAAACACACAATCTTCCTGTAGTTTGGAGCTTTCTCTCTTCCTGCAGGTGTTTGTGCCTCTGGAGCTGTAGAGTCTGGATCTGTGACTGCAGCCGTCTACTGCCCCCATGTTCCTGCTCCACACTCACTGCTGCACTGATTATTATTAGTCTGATTATTATGTTGTCTGTCCTCCCCCTCTCTCTCCTCTCTCCCCCTCTCTCTTCCCCTTTCAACCCAACTGGGTGGAGGCAGATGTCCTCCACCCAGAGCCTGGTTCTGCTCCAGGTTTCTACCTGTTAAAGGGAGTTTTTCCTTCCACTGTCACCAAGTGCTGCTCATGGTGGAAGAAGAGTCCTGAGAAAACTTCTGTTATGAAACTCATCAAAATCTATTTTGGATTTACAAAATTCAAAATACACAACTGTTTTTGTATTTTAAATTATCTGACAAAGGAACATGAGCATATATGAGTGATGAGTGCATCACGAGGGCACCTGGTGGTCTGGAGAACAGGTAACCGCCTGAGAGAAGTGAGCTGGAGACAGAGACTCATACAGAGTGCTGGAGGCTAGAGAGAGACCATCATCATCACATGAACACATGAAGCCATGAAGAGGCTGTAACCTTCATCACATGAACACATGAAGCCATGAAGAGGCTGTAACCTTCATCACATGAACACATGAAGCCATGAGGAGGCTGTAACCTTCATCACATGAACACATATAAAGGTGAGGAGGCTGTATTTAGAGGTACTTGTACTTTAGTATTTCTATTTTATGCTCTTTTATTCTTATACTTTTATACTATACAAATATTACACTCTTTACTGCACTACATTTATCTGACAGCTTTAGTTACTTTACAGAGTCAGGTTATTAAAACTAAATCTAATCAATAATAACCAATGATGAAAAATATTATTAAAGATGAAACTACCAGCACGATATAAAGTCATTAAAATGACAATTCACCTTCACCTGATGTTGTGTTTTAATGCAGAATAAAGGCTTGTGGATGAATGGCGCCCTCTTTAGAGAGTGTTGTGACCTTGGAACCGAAGTTCCAGGGCACTGGACCAAAAATTCTAAGTTTTAGTTGTAATCAATCATTCAAGATATTCCTCATTAGTGTTCAAAAAAATCAGCTGGAGACAAAGTTCTGGGCAACAAAAGACTTAATGTCGACATTAAAGGAGAGATGTTCAAAGTGCACACAAGTTACACTTGAAGAGCTCTGACCTGTACTGGTATGGGCCCCGACCTTTATACTCTTAGATCACACACCACGCCTAGTGTCCATCCTCTTTAATACTGATTTCAACTGTTTTGTTACACCATTAGGTTATTTCCATGATATTCTTACTGTATGCAGCATGGCTCCTGTCATGAGCCTGGCCTCAAATTACACCAGTATTCCCCGTTCTTTCACTCAGGTTTCATGTTTACCTACGTTTTCACTGCTCCTACACACACTTGTTTCTAACTCATTCTGATGTTTTTTTAAAAAAAGAAAACAAACATAATTGGTGTGTATGCTTCAAAGTTACAGTCAGATGCAGCATATTCAAAGCAGTGAAGGTTACATAAGGTACATGTTCATGAGCAAGATCCCACCGGCTCATACCAGGTCACCCCTGCAGGTGCACTTGGGTTCATGGCTGGGTCAGTGAGGATCACAAGTGAAAATCATATCAAGTATGTTTTTTATGGATCATTTCTAACATCTACTTCTCATTATTATACTTCTTAACTATCACACATCATAACATATTTTGTCATCAGTTAGCATTGCATTTTATCTTTTCCAGCACATCACATGTCTTATTGAAAAATATACCACAAGAGATAATGTTCAGTCTCAGAGGAGGAGGAAGTGTTCAGGTCTTTTACTGCAGAAAAGTACTAATACACACTGTAAATAATGTGTTAAAGTAAAGTACTAACACACTGTAAACACTCTGCTACAGTAAAAGTACTAAAACACAGTGTAAATACTGTTTTGCAGTAAAAGTATAGTATAATCAGTAAAATAAATAATAACATAAATATTTACAAATGTCAATGTTTCTAATTGTGTTCAGGCTTTTTTAACTTTTAACTCTTTCTCTGAGATCAAGATCACGATAACTGCAGCTTTAATGTTACTGTCCAACAAAAGTCTGTTCATTTCAAGTGAGAGCATCATGATTCATCTACAAATTAACCGTTAATGCAGAAGTATTCAGGTGGTGAAGTTACGTATGCGGATGTGAGGATACAGATGGGTGAAAGGAAGTGGGAAACGAAACACTCTGCAGAAACAATGGAGTACTGGCAGCTCAGAGTCCATCATCAGCACAGCAAGTTAGCAGCTTTAAAACATAATAAATGCAACGTGTTGGATCCTTCAGTGTGACACTCAGGGTGTCTCTATCCCTGATGAAACCACAGAACAAAGAATCTTCTTGCTCTTAACATACTGCATATTTCTTTGTCTTTAAGTGACTCTTTTAACAAACCAAATGAGTATGTATTTGTCGACGCATTGCTAATTTAACATAAAACCTGAAATATTTTCCTTATTTGGTGTAATATCAGTGCTTCAGGTCAGGGTCAAGTCTGGTTCATGAAATGTGGAAGCTCACTTTGTGGCAGAGTTACCACTTCAATACTTTTCTACAGATTTGGTTTTAATAAGTTCAGAGAAAAATGGAAGTAATATTTAAAGGAAAATAATTGGTCGGTTTTGCAACTATTATTATTATTATTATTATTATTATTATTATTAAATGGACTGCATTTCTATTATGCTTTTCTAGTCTAGCGACCACTCAAAGCGCTTCACAGCACATGCCAACATTCACCCGTTCACTCACACATTCATACACTGATGGCCAGGGAGCCAAAACAAAATCAATTAATACAAAGCAAACTGAACAGATGAGAATTTAAATGAAGTTGGACTGACAGGCGGTTCAGAGGCAGCAGCCCGGATGCTTTCTGGGACGTCGTCTCTCTGATTCTGAGAAGTTCTCAGAGACTCTTTCTGTTTTGCGTCCTCCTGGTGACGCTCGTCACGGTTGGACGAATTTTCCAAACGCTCCGTCAGCATATGACACCCATTAAGCTCTGTGTGTGATGGAGCAGCTGGTGAAGACTCTGGGTTTCTGTGTGCTCATGTCTTTCATCACTGGCTGACAGACGTGGAGGAAAAAAACTCACATTTCCTAACACAGTGGAAAAATACTCTGTTACAAGTTAAAGTCCTGCATAAAGAATGTATACAAAAGTATTAGCATCAAAATAAAGTATCCAAAGTAAAAGTACCTATTATGCAGAAGAATTTATCTGATGTTACTGATTGTATCATTGGATCATTGATCCTTAAAGTGTTGATCACATTAAAGGTAGAACTCATTTTAATGACTTTATCTGCTGCTTGTCAATGTGCCCCCTGGGATCAATAAAGTTTTATCTTAATCTATAATATTACATCATAATTTATTTGTTGGTTATATTTCATATTATTACTCTGAATCTGCAAAGTAACTGAAGTTGTCAGATACACATAAGGGAGTAAAATGTATAATATTGGACTGAAATGCAGTTTCTTAAAATTATGAAGTTGTAGAAAACGTAAATAAAGTAAAGTATCTTACATTTGTTCTTAGGTTCATCCTGCAGTAAATGTACTTGTGACTTTCCTGCTGGGTGCCCAAAGAGAAACTTGATCTTCCAGGTTCTGATCCTCAAGGAAGAAAATCCCATTGACGTTTGTCACAGTTCTAATAACTTAACTGCAGCCGTCAGCAGAGTCGAGTGGTTCTCTCCTAATGTTGTTTAGTCAGTACTTCTGTTTTTAGCAGCTTTTATGAAAGACAGGTAAATAAATGCTCAATAGTCAAGTTTTCACAAATGATGACCTAATTTCCAGAAAACTGTCAAATAAAACAGGAGATTCTGCTGGTTTCCACTGAGTTCATCCGTTGGTGAGACAAACAGCAGCTTTAGATGTCGTTTTTAATAAAGATATAAATGAGCTCAGCACCTGTTGGGCTGCTGAGCTCAGCAGGGGGCTGATTGGTGATCAATATTTGTCTATAAGAGGTGATCAGATCATGTCGGATCATTAGCTCTGTTTGACTTACAGAGTGCTGCAGGCAGCCAATCAGAAGGTACCTGAGTCACCTAAAGTCTGCTGACACACACTCACACTCACTCTCACACACACACACACACACACACACACACACACTCACACTCACACACTCACACTCACACACTCACACACACACTCACACACACACACTCTCACACACACACACTCACACACACACACTCACACACACACACACACACACTCACACACACACTCACACTCACACACTCACACACTCACACACACTCACACTCACATACTCACACACACACACTCACACACACTCACACTCACACACACACTCACACACTCACTCTCACACACACACACTCACACACACACACTCACACTCACACTCACTCTCACACACACACACACTCACACACACACACACACACACTCACACACACTCACACTCACACACTCACACACACTCACACTCACATACTCACACACACTCACTCACACATTCACACACACACACACTCACTCACACACTCACTCACACACTCACACACACACTCACACACACTCACACACACACTCACACACACACACACGCTCACACACACTCACACACACACTCACACACACACACACACTCACACACACACACTCACACACACTCACACTCACTCACACACTCACACACACACTCACACACACTCACACACACACTCACACACTCACACACACACTCACACTCACTCAAACACTCACACACACTCACACACACACTCACACACACACACTCACACTCACTCAAACACTCACACACACTCACACACACACTCACGCTCACACACACTCACACACACACTCACACACACTCACACTCACTCAAACACTCACACACACTCACACACACACTCACACACACACACTCACACTCACTCAAACACTCACACACACTCACACACACACTCACGCTCACACACACTCACACACACACTCACACACACTCACACTCACTCAAACACTCACACACACTCACACACACACTCACGCTCACACACACTCACACACACACTCACACACACACACACACACTCACACACACTCACACACACACTCACACACTCACACACACACTCACACACACACTCACACACACACACACACACTCACACACACTCACACACACACTCACACACTCACACACACACTCACACACACACTCACACACACACACTCACACTCACTCAAACACTCACACACACTCACACACACACTCACACACACACTCACGCTCACACACACTCACACACACACTCACACACTCACACACACACTCACACACACACTCACGCTCACACACACTCACACACACACTCACACACTCACACACACACTCACACACACACTCACGCTCACACACACTCACACACACACTCACACACACACACACACTCACACACACACAGCAGTGGGCGTGTCCAGGAGGAGGAAGAGGAGTATAAATGAAGAGGAGTCCTTCTGTTCTGCCTCACACCAACCAGCTCTCAGCTGCTCTGCTTCTGCTCCTGCTCTTCATCACAGAGTCTCCTCCTCCTCCTCCTCCTCCTCCGACTCTACAGGTGAGTTGTTCTCCTCTTCCTCCTCTAGCTACTCCTTCATGTCTTCATCCAGATCTTGAGGTGAGCATCTTCCTCCTCCTCCTCCTCCTGCTCTCCTCTCTCCCTCCTCTGTACGTTCATCACCTCCTTTACTCGTTTCCCGTCCATATATGTATTTTTTTTATTATTCTTATTTCTAGCAGGAGTTATTGATGAATGAGATGTCCTGATCAGGTGTGATCAGGCTGATTGATGAAGCTTTTGTCTTGGCCACAGAAGATAAATGAAAGGGGCGTGTCCACTTTAATAACGGACCTTCATCCAATCATGTAAAACCTTGAGTATGTGTGTGCAGCTCTCCTCCATCATGGCGGCTCTGTGGCTCCAGTCTGTCTCCCTGCTGGTCTTGCTGATCGTCTCGTGGTCGGGGTCCCAGGCCGTGGCACCCCCGCAGCACCTGTGTGGCTCTCACCTGGTCGACGCCCTCTACCTGGTCTGTGGGGACAGAGGCTTCTTCTACAACCCCAAGAGAGACGTGGACCCTCTGATGGGTGAGACCATCTGAAAACCTCCTCACCAAACAGACCACATGTTCAAAAAGCATGTGTGAAAATGTGTTTGTCCCGCCAGGTTTCCTCCCCCCCAAGGCGGGCGGCGCTGCGGCGGGCGGCGAGAACGAGGTGGCAGAGTTCGCCTTCAAGGACCAGATGGAAATGATGGTGAAGCGGGGCATCGTGGAGCAGTGCTGCCACAAGCCCTGCAACATCTTCGACCTGCAGAACTACTGCAACTGAGCAGCGCCTCGCATGCCCCCCACCCCCCCGACCCCCGTGCACCGCTCTCTGACAAACCAACGGCTGAGAAATGGATGAAATTATTTTTCCTAAAAAAATAAAGTTTTGTGAATTGAAAGAATCAAGATGCAATTTTCATTATTTCCATGAGTTCAATTAACTGACTGCAGTTTACAGTGCAGCCAAACAAACTGGTGTTGTCCATCTGATCGGATGCTGCACACACAGCCAGTAGCTCTGAATAACCCAAACTCCATCACCTGGAAGTCTTAGTGAACTATTTTGTAATACTGTGAAGTTATTACGAGTTCCCTCACACATGGAAAATCAAAAACTGAAAACAAAACAGAAATGCCTGAGATATTTCTCTGAATGTGGTATTTCAAAGTTGTGACATCTCTGGATCAATTCAAATTATTTTAAACTGTATTAGAAGCACACACCAAATTCATAATTTCCTTTTATTATCTATTTTTCCTTATTTCCCAAAATGATTATGATTCATAAATGCTGTGATGTTATTCTCACATCTGCCACCAGGGGGCAGCAACCCCACTGTGACAACAGCAACAGCAGAGGAGGAAGAAGAACTCAGGTTCTCCACTGCAGTAAAAGTACTAAAACTCTGTAGAAAGTACTGCAGTGAAACTGTTCCTCAGTAAAAGTCTGTGAGTATAATCAGTAACATGTAGTTAAAGTATTTCCACAGTAAAATGTCCCTGTGCCTGTTGTACTATTATATATTCTATCATTAGATTATTATTCCTCATCATTCATGGAAAAGCAGGATTTTACTGTTGGAGCTCATTTTGAACTGTTTTGTATCGGACTGCAGCTGATGATTATTTTCATTCTGGATCCATCTGCTGATTATTTTCTCCATTGATCCATTGATCGTTTGCTTTGTAACAATAGTGAAAATAGTGAGAAATGGCGTCACGATGAGCCAGAGCCCAAAGTGACACCTTCACAATGCTTGTTGTGTCCAACCAACAGTCCAAAGCTCAACATTATTAAAACACATTCACATGATTCAAATCATTCAAAGGAAAAGCAGCAAATCTTCACATCTGAGAAGCTGCAGCCAGGAAATGATTTTACAGGAAAAATGAGTCCAACCATCATCACAAGAGTTCAGCTTCATGTTCTGTCAGTCCACTCACTGATTAATGACTGATGCTGTCAGCTGGACAAACTGTTGGAGTTTCATTTAGAACCAAACTTCAGATTTTATAAACTCTTCATGTGTAAAAATCTGAATCTGTAAAGGAACTAAAGCTGTCAGATAAATGTGGTGGAGTAAAAAGTAGAATATTCACTCTGGGATGAGGAGGAGGAGGAGGAGGAGGAAGTAAAGTACAAAAACCTGGACTATGTGCAGTAGTTGATTCTGTGGATTATTGGATGATTTCCCTCCGACAGTCTTCACAGATAGTGTATTTTATAAACAGGTTTTTGTATTTGTGTCCACTGGTTCCTCTGTTGAAAGGTGACACCTGCTGTGTGACACGGCCCTGCCCGGCGGGGCGGGGTCAGGTGTCCCTTTGTTTCCCTCCTCCATGGCTCCGCTGTGAAGTCACAGACTCACCTGTCGATGCGTCGTGTCGATGTGCGCAGGTGATTCACGGGCTCAGCGGACAGGTGAACCGGGAGCAGCTGGGGCCCGGGTTGTTGACGGGCTCAGCGGACAGGTGAACCGGGAGCAGCTGGGGCCCGGGTTGTTCTGAGAAGCACGATGCGGGATGTTCACCTGGACAACGAGACGTGCAGGAACGGTAAGGGGTTCGGGGTTCGGGTCTCGGGTCCTGCTGTTCGAGCTCCTTCTAGTTTATTCTTCCTCTTGTTCTGGGGCTCCACTGCGTTTATCTCAGAACCTGCAGCTACACTGACGATGCTGCTTTAGAGTACCACACTACAATATTATAACATATAGATAGATAGATAGATAGAGCACCTACAGAGGAGGACTTTTACTTTGATAATCCATCAGGCTACTTGTGTACTTAGACTGGATTAAAGTTTTGGATGCAGGACTTTCACTCTGTGCATATTTTCATACTTTTTAGAGGTGAACTAACAATTTTCATTATCAAGTAATTTGAGGATTTCCTTGATTAATAGATTCATTGTTTGATCCATAAAATGCCAGAAAAAGGAAGAAAACTGCCCATAACATGCCCATTATTAATTGAATGACATTTTTTTCCAGATTCTATTTAGACTTCCCATTATACAGTAAATACAATCATATACAAGATCTACATCAGCTGACATCCCCCGTCAACAAAGCAAAGACAGGTTCTAAACATGAACACACATTTAGTCCATTTACATTAATAAAACAACCATGTATCTTTATATCTGCTCAACTTCAATCAAATACGTGAATATAAATGAAATATAAATATAAAGAAACATAAATATCCAACCACCAAAAAACAGAAAATATTCACAGCTGAGATGCTGGAATCGTTTTGGCAGTTTTGCCGTCTAATCGATCCATCAAACAAACGTCTTTAAACCAGAGGAAAAGGATGTTCCTGCAGTCTCCCAGTGATCAGTGAGGGTTCACTGCAGACAGAAGCTGCTGTCTGCTGGTTCTCTCTGTGATGGACACACCTGACTACAGGGACACTGATACAGGAGGAAGAAAACACCTTGAGCCCACAGCTGACTCACTGAATCCATGGCAACATTATACTTCCTGTTTACAGCCCTCAAGGCATTGTGGGAACTGTAGTTCCAAACCTTAGAGCATGATTATCCCCCAGACACAAGTAAGACAAAGAATGAAAGTTGTTGTGGGGCCACAGTTGGAGACAGATCAGCTCATGAAGATGTGCTAGTCAACATATTAATGAAGTTAAACTAATGGAGTTAAACACCCAGTGTTTAACGTCACTGAGGTTCCAGAAATAAAAATAATGCTTTATTTTTTATTGGAAAGAACAATGATTTGGTGCTAATGATGGGAAAAGAAATGTTATATAAAAATAAATATTCATCCATGATTCATTTGTTATGAGAAACTTTATCCTCCACGATTGTTCAGTTGATGCTTTCTGCATGAACACGTGACTGAACTGAATCTGACCTGTTAATTACAACCAAATGACTTCAGGAAACTTCAGCAAATTATTAGTAAATGGTCAGAAATTAAGGAGCCATAAATAAAACATAGTTTTATAATGAAACTCCTCTTCCTTGTATATCTTGTGAGGGTCATGTGACCTCTGACTTTCACCTTCCTCTATCGATATTAAAGTGTTTGTTACATCTGACACGGAAACAGTGTTTTTTGTTTCTGAGTCATGTGAACTGCAGCACAGTCACTGTTACTCTGTTATAACCGCCTGTGTGTACTGAGGCCTCACTGTTGACAGGGTAAATATTAAATCTCCTCTCCTCATGTTACTCTAATCTGCACAGTGGACAAACCAGTCTTACACAACCTTGCACTGCTCACACAAAAACCCCAGTCAGAAAACACCTGATTTTAAATGCTGAAGCTTTCAGCCTCTCGTGACTCTGTATTCTGTATCTCTCTATTTATTGGTGTTATTTGTCTGCCATGGTTGTAGTTCTGTGGAACAAGCATCAGATCCTTTACTTCAGTAAAAGCACCAATAGCAGTACTAGTAGTACTGGTACTAGGCCAGCATGCTCCATGTTAAATACACAAGACAACAAATATTTCAGGACTTCTGCCTCTTGCTGCTACAAAGACATTTTGGCCATTAAAACGTATGATGTTTCCAGCCCTCACTGTCATATATGTGTATCCATGTAGTTTCTGGGACTCTGTTTCGGAGGTTTAAACAGTCCCAGAATATGAAAGCTGACTCTGGTGGTCTGCATGTGTCTCTGCAGGGTCTGTGGTCCGGCTGTGGTGCGGCTCTCAGTCGGCCGTGTGTTTGGTGTCCAGAGATGAACCGCTGTTCAACACACACCTGGACAACAGCACTCACACAACAGGTACACTCACACTCTCTCGCACACACACTCTTACACACACACACACACACACACACACACCCACACACACTCACGCTCTCTCACACTCAAACACACACGTCGGGTTATAAAACCTGTTTCACCTTTATAGACAGTAGGTAGTGTCAGAGAGCGTGCAGTCATATGAGGCGCCAAAACGGACAAAAGCCGACTGAAAACGAAGGAAACGAATGCACGTGAGCGATTGTTTGGTTGTTTGGGTGCGAGAGAGGATGAGGGGGTGCACTTCTATCAGGCTGATTACAGATTAAAGGTATAAAAAGGAAAAAGTAAAGATAAAAACAGGAACCAGCTACAAAATGTTAATGTATCAGTTCTAAAAGGACCATGCGATATGTTTTAGAGCACAGCACTCTGAAAGGGTTCATAAAGTAGTTCAACATGCAGATAACTAACCTAACACGTGTTTGTTTTGTCCAAAAGCTAAAGATGTTCAACTCACCATCATATAAGACTGAAAGAAACATTTGGAAACAATTTGGAAATTTTTATTATTTTAAGCAAAAGTGCAAGAAATGTCTTGCTGTCTAATCTCCTGTTGATCAGTTAATGGAATAATATATTCAGCTCTAAACTATATATATATATATATATATATATATATATATATATATATATATATATATATATATATATATATTAGGTAGTTGTACACGTATATCAGCTGGAGCTGATTCAGTTTGTAAAACCCTCACAGGTTCTTAACAGTTCAGGTTGAAACTAAAGGTTTCGACCCACAACAACTGACTGGACCTTTAGAAATCATTAAAAACAGTCATGCTGCTACAAACAGAACAAAGTGTGACGAGAGACCAGAGGAAAGACTTTCCAAACTTCCTCAGTTGGGCAGAACAACAGCCACACAATGTGTTATTGTTTCGTACTTTTAAATGAATAATGAGGTTAAAGTTGCTGCAACCTTTTCATTCATCTTTCCCCATTTCAACAAAGGAATCAGAGCAGTTCATGTGAATGAAGGTTGATATTTGATATGTGTGTCAGATCCTCTGCATGTAGTGTAATAGTGTGGACGTCCTGCTTCTATGGAGGGAATATGGAATAATATAGAAAAGGATATGAATATGGAAAAGATCAGAGCATGTTTCAAGGCTTCAGGATAACCAACAGGACAGCAGCGAATACAGAAGGCTGGCTACAGCAAAGAGGGAACGACGTGTCAACAGTCGCTGAGTGGGAGTCATTGTGTTCATTATATCAGGAGGGCACATCGTGTGTAACATGAAGTTCAGCAGAGCAAACCGGCTGATTCATCACATACTCTTCAAAATCTTTCAATGCAATTTCATTATAATAATTCATAATTATAATTCCTTATTCTGTCTTCAAATCAAAAATGTATTATCATTATAAAAGTGTTTTAAATTTGACTTCAGTCAGTGCACATAACTTCAACTGTAACATAACTTTTACTGCAGTGAAACTGTGAAAATACTCCACTACAAGCAAAAGTCCTGCTTTCAAAACCCACTTATGTAAAAGTATTTAAGTATAATCAGCTTCATGTAGTTAAAGCATGGATCATAAAGACCTGGATACAGCGTTGGAGACCGGGCCTCGTTCATTTGAAGTTGCTCAGTGGCGCATGAAGCAAACATCCGGGTAGTCAGGATGCGGAAGTTTCAGATTTTCCCGCTCTGTTGGGCCCATAGAGCATGCGCACTAGCGTTTCCGTAAGCCCCGCCCCCCAGCGGCTCACATGACCGGCAGTCTAAAGAACTTCTGGATCCAGCTGTTAGTGAACTTTACAACTTTTAGGACTTAATGATTTAAATAAGGGCTGTTAAAGTGTTAGAACTGGGAAGTTGATGTACCTCAAAAAAAAAAAAATCCACTGAGTTACAGACATCTCTTTCTCAATGTGAGTCAATGGAAAAAAGTCTTCTTGGGCCCAGTGGCGTCACGTGACGGACCCGGAAGTTGTGATTCCACCGTTTGGCTGTTATGTCAAATTGGCTTCAAAGTGTGGCGCACTTCCTGGCGGCTTGAGTTAAAGTCCTCCTGCTGCAGTAAAGAGTTCCTGTCAGTGTTTTATTATCTCTGATGTTTCTGGATTAATATTCCTGCTGCATTCATGTGTCTGTTGCATTTTACTGCTGTAGATGTTTCAGGTTGAGCTCATTTAACTCATTTATATCCTGTTGGGTAGTTTAATCTGCAGCAATGCATCATGGTCTTTAAGATCATCAGGTGTTTGTAGCGTTGCCATCCTGTGAGAACCTCGTATCTCTAAAAAGTCGACAGAAAAACAGCCTGTTTCCAGTTCTGTGACGATGCTTTTTCCAGCTGATCCCAGAGGGTTTGAAACAGTTTATTGAGCTTAAAGCTGCAGTAAGGTTCGATATCAGGACGACTGCAGTCAGAGTGCACACAGGTAGGCGGGTACGTAGGTTGTCCAGTCATTTCGTCCAGGCCAAATGAAAAGAGAATTTTTGTAAAGAGAATTTCAACAAATAACACAAAGTGCTTCTCAGATAACTTGCTCACCTGGCCCATAAATGAACACAAATACTGAACATGTGATTGGTTAATGTTGTTATCATGAGTTCAGTAAATTCTTCAAACACAGTTGTTAAACACACACCCTGATGAGCACACACTCAGTGACTGAATGTTGGTCTCCAGGTGTGCGGTCAACCTACAACCAGTGGCTGGGCCTGACTCTGGCCCTGCTGTCCGCCGTCCTGATTGGTGGGAGCGTCATTCTGAAGAAGAAAGCTCTCCTCCGATTGGCCAACAGCGGTCTCACCAGAGCAGGTGAGCCGAGCTGGAAGTCTGAATGTTGCTGATTTGATTTGAGCATTTTCACTTGGTGTCTGTAGTTACACATTGACACTCTGTGATGTTTGTATTTGTATGATGCAAAATCTGCTTTTTTCTTCAGATCTGAACAATTTAGTCTCATTTGTTTAGTTGTCACTATCACTTATCATGTCATTTCCCTAATTTCAGCAACAGGGATTCAACAGCTGTTTCATCTGACTGTAAATATGTTTGACAAAAGAATGAGACCAACTGTTCACTGTGAGACTGTTTTTCTGCAGGAAGGTTCTTGTTTATTTAAGACTTTATTATCCTGAAATAATGATTTAGATATCAAAGTGTGTGTGTGTGTGTGTGTGTGTGTGTGTGTAGGTGATGGAGGTCATGGCTACCTGAAGGACTGGCTGTGGTGGGGGGGCCTGTTAACCAGTAAGACTTTTATTTCTATCTGAATTTTGAATCCACAGCTGTGCCAGTCTGACTGAATATAATCACAGGGAGAATCAGACATTTCTGGCTTTGCTACTCATGTGAGAAGATGGATATCAGCTTCATCTCTGTCTGTCTTTCTTTAGTTGTGAGCAGCTACTTAATGTTAGTTTGGTTTTCTTTGTTTTTTCAGCAGACATGGAAATCAACAGTGTTACAGCAGGTGAAATCACCCTGTCATTATTATGTAAAGCCTATTTGTACTCGAACAACGGTCCCCATGTAGAGCAGTCAGTCGGTATCAAAGTAGACAACAAGAATACGGTTGAATTGCTGTAGAATATGTTCAAACACATCCCGAACCTCCTTTTTCACAAGCCACATGTCGTCCCTACATTCTGACACTAAATAATTTTTTCAGAGACAAATCAGGAGAAAATTAACTTAGTATGAGGCCGGTTTCTGTTCTCAGCAACATCTGGCTGCTGGTCGGTCTGGTTTCACCGCAGCACTGCCGACGTCGCTTTCCAAACAGAAATGTAAAAGGGACTTACACATGAAACCATGACTTAGAGGTTAAAACTTGTGTTTCTGTGTTTGATAAATCATCCGCACGGCGTTCACAACACTTCCAAATGAGGTGGGGGGCAGGCCCCGCCCACTTAGGAGACAGGAAGTGATCAGCGTTTCATATCATTGGCGCAGTGTGTAGTGTGTATCTTCAGTTATAGAGCATCTCTGCATGTAGTTCGGCAGCGTTATCAATGCTTCCAGCTGCCGGCTCTTAGTGTGGCGTGTTAGCTGACAGATCTCATCTGAGTACAATTTAAATGCATTTTAAAGAATTTTCCTGTTTTAAAATGCTTTGGCATAAATGTGTATTCCTGTCTTGAGGCTAGCAGTTTCCTCCTGCTTCTAGTCTTTGTGCTAAGCTAGGCTAAAGCCATGCTGGACCTGTGAAACTGAGATCTGTCCTCTCATTTGACTCCAGAGAAGACAGACAGCTGTTGGATGTAGAAGATGTGTTTGTGGTGGACCCGGTTTAACCGGTGCTCTGTCTCCACAGTGGGAGCAGGAGAGGTGTGTAACTTTGCCGCCTACATGTTTGCTCCGGCCACGCTGGTGACTCCGCTGGGCGCTCTGAGTGTCCTCATCAGGTAGCCGTAGTTCTCAAAGTCCACTTTGACGACACAAACGTGTTGGAGAAGCAGACAGATGATTGTCTGATGACTCACTGTGAGTTTGTGTTTCAGTGCTGTTCTGTCCTCCCACCTGTTGGGGGAGGTGCTGAACGTGGTGGGGAAGCTCGGCTGTCTGCTGTGCGTGCTGGGAAGCATCTTGTTGGTTATCCACGCCCCACAGGAACAGGAAGTGACATCACTACAGGACATGACCAACAAGCTGCTGGAGCCGGGTGAGAGGGGGTCAATACAGTCAGTGTGTGTACATGCAGTTCACCTGGTTTCTGACAGCTTCCTGCGGTGTCCTGATGTCTCACTGTACCTTGAGACTGGAGATAAACTCATACAAAGTGTCTGTTAAATGTTGCTGCCCGTCGTTCCCAACAACATTATTATGGACGTCTTTACTGAATCATGACTTCCACTGAAGATACCTCAAGAATACTTTCAATACCGCGAAGGTAAACACCATTTTCTACAAAACCCCTTTTCAATTAGAGCCTGCGTCTTCAAATGTTAAACATCTTCCAAACACAAGCAGCCGTACAAGAACCTGTAAATAGGAAAAATCTAAATAAAATTCATTCTGAAGTTTTTAAAGTCTCTGAAGCTCATTTTTTACATGTCTGAACATGTCGACCTTTCTGTTTACACCGTCCTCACACGCCTCTCCACTGGCAGGGGAGCCAGGCTAGCAGTTTCCCTCTGTTTCCAGTCTTTATGCTAAGCTAAGCGGACCGGCTGCTGGTTATACTGTACAGACATGAGAGTGGTGTCAATCTTAACATCTAACTGCTCTAACTCCAAAATATGGAAGTAGGAGGTAGTAATAGAAACCAGGTCAACACATTCAAACTGTACAGCAGCTGAAATGTGACTCAAACTCCTGTACTTGTATATATTAATGCTGTGGGTTCATTGAGGAGGGACGTACATTCCTATTTTTCGGTGTATTTTGTGTGTTTTCAGTAATGACGGCTGTGTGAATGTGTGTTAGGTTTCCTGGCGTACATGTCGGCGGTGTTGGTGCTGTGTGCGGTGCTCATGCTGTACTTCTCTCCTCGAGTCGGTCACTCCAACATCCTCGTCTACATCAGCATCTGCTCGCTGCTCGGAGCCTTCACCGTCTCCTCTGTGAAGGGCCTCGCCATCGCCATCAACACCGGTGAGAGGCAACATATTGCAGAATAGAGAATACAGGTTTTATGTGCTGACGAAGAACAGGTGGAATTACAGACAAACAGAAACTGATGCTTCTGCCACCAACTCTTCAGTTCTTCCAGGATGAACAAAAGCAAAGAATAAAAACGGTGGAAACAGACAAAGAAACAACACATTAGGCCCCATGCAGGAACATTTCTGTATTTCTCGTACTTTTGTCCGTGAGGATACAGCTAACAATGACAAGTTTTCAGACCTTTTTTTAAACTGTCCATCTGACATGTTCGTCCGCCTTTAACACTCATTTTACTCTGTGTTTTCTCTGTCTAGTGTTTTATGATATTTCTGTGCTTGCAAGTCCTCTCACCTGGATCCTGCTGCTCACTCTCATCGTCTCCATAGTAGCACAGGTACGTTTAAAGTGTCCCCTCCTTATAGCAAGTGTGTGTCTGAATGACATTCTGACATCAGCCAGCAGCACTGAGCTGTGTGAGACGGAGCTGTACTCAAACACTAGACTAGACATCACAGGTAGAATCAGAGCAGACACAAGTGTTTTTCTACCATAAAAGTGAAGGCCAGAGTTTTCAAAGAGCTCCAGCCGTTAGAGCAGCGCGTTCTCAGCTGTCCGTGTGTGGCTGCCTGCAGGTGAACTACCTGAACAAGTCTCTGGACACCTTCAACACCCTGCTGGTCTACCCCATCTACTACGTCCTCTTCACCTCCGTGGTTCTGTCCACCTCCATCATCCTCTTCCAGGAGTGGAGGAGCATGGCGGCCGTGGACGTGGTCACGACACTGGGAGCCTTCCTCGTCATCGTGGTGGGCGTGGCCATGCTCCACCTCTTCAGAGAGCTGCAGGTTGGTGCTCCCTCTCCGCCACATTTCTGTGCTTTTGTGGCTACTCTTTAGATCCAGACTGTTGACGTTTGTGACCAAAAGGTCAAAATTCATACTTCAGTTCAGGACGTTTGAAATGAAAGCTGCTCTGTCCTGGAGCTCAGTTACTCACCAAAACTTGTCAGATGCATTTCCGTCATCAGACATTTGCAAAGCAATTTTTGGACATTTAGAAACTTTTTTGCATTGTTTACACCCATGTGTGCTTCTTCCCTGGCTTTGTTGGTTCACTGCTGCATATCCACCTGTGGATCAGTGTCGAACCACTGGCTGAACTGTGGAAAAGCTCAGTACAGCTTCACAGAGCTGCAGCACAGCGGCAGACTCTTAGTCGGTTAAATCCCTTACCACCTGTATGGAAAAAAACAATATTAAGCATGTTAAAATACTAAATGTGAGCATGTTAGTGTGCTAAGTTTAGAGTTAAACTCAAGCAGCCCTGAGAAACTGTGATCAGACTTTATATATCATAGCATTTCTGCTACGGCTGGGCATTCATTTGGTATCAGCATATATTTTCTCTCCATATAACTGTCATGTCACACAAAGGTTCAACGTCCAGTTAAAGCTGGTACAGCAGCACATTAATGCCCCAGATTTTTAAAATGACATGTTCAACCATCACATATGGCAGAATCATTTGGGGTCCACAGACTTTTGGCCATGTATCACAGCCAACATAGAAAGAAACAGGAAACGGGTATTGGTGACACGTAGATGTGATACTATAAGATGTGACGATACGAATAAAACGGGACCTAATGTCTTGCAGGTGACGATGAAGCAGCTGACCAATCAGCTGTCTCAGCCGCAGGAGAGGGAGGGGCTTGCAGAGGAGGTTTCGGCCAATGGACAAGCAGTAGGAGGAGGTGGAGGAGGAGGAGGAGGAGGAAGGAGGAATAAAAAAGAGGATAAATACGGACTGATGGACAACATGGTGATAGAGAGTCTTCCTCCTATGAGAGAGGAGGGACCGAGAGTCTTCATCATCAGCTGAAATAGGCAGAAGAAGGACGGAGACACAGGTTTGTGTTTCCTGTCTGGACTTTGTAGTTCAGACTGGTCAGAGCCGTAGTCCTCACTCTGACTGATACTGTTAGGCCTCTAGTTTGATGCTCCACTTCACCACTGAGGTCCATCAGCTTTCACACAAAACAAACCACATTTACCTGAACACACACAAGCCCCTCCTGACAGGAATCTGAGAGAATCCCTGAGCTCAAAAAGATATAAAGCAAGATATCAAAAAGGCTGCAAATACATCCAAGACGCACTTCAAACGGATTGAAATCTGATTAGTCAAAGCACCTCGGAGGAGGTTTGAGACACACAGCATAGATGGTACCGGGTCGACAGGCCACCGAACTGAGAGACCCAAAACCACTACAAAGAAACGCAAAATGATTACAAAGAGACACAAAACAACCACAAAGATATAGAAGATTCTGTCTCTTTGAGCCCCTCGTCGTCGGTGACAGCAGTGTTTCCTGGCAGCTGGACAGATCATTTGGTCCCCAGTCGACACAAGCCATCAGAAAGTCCTTCATGGCCAAATGAATATTTTTAGGGGTGGCTGACTGTAAACGATACACTCTAAGAGACGTGAACAGAACTCACTATCAAGATCAAGGCTACAAAATGCCCACAATGCATCACTCTCACTCTGTGGGACTATCTGCATTCATAAAGAATATCTGCAGTTGTGTAACTGTCCCACTTTGTCATGTGTCTTTTCCTGAAAACATATTAGCATGATCTTGTCGTGAAAGTGGGAACAAAATAATCTCAACTCAAGGTTCACTTCGCAGCTTCCTTAGCGAACACATATTTCTGTTTGAAAACAAGTGTGTCTATGTTGTTTCGGTCATTTAGTGTCTGAACGTGACCCCGACTGACGCTGTGAGTCTGCACCTGATGACTTCTGTTTATGAAGCACAGACTCACTGTGTGTTGTGATTCTACAAACGGTGCCTGAAGGAACATACCACTGTTTTTCAGGTTTTAGCTCATTCAACATGACATGTTCTTTGCATTAACGTCCATTGTTTTCTGAGGCCACAGTGGTGAGCTCCCCATAGTTACAGAGCCAGGCTAGTTGTTTCCCCGTTTCCACTCTTTATGCTAAGCTAAGCTAACTGGCTGCTGGCTGCAGCTTCACCTTTACAAACTAATTTTCCAAATTCCATTTTGACTGAATTCATCCAAACCAAACAACCACTAAAGAATGCTTTGGAAGATAAACAGCATTTATGTAAAGTATGTGTGATTGTTGGTTAAACTGCTCAATTACCATTTAGTTTTGGTTTTATTTATGTTTGTCTGGTTCTGATGCCTTCAAATATTTTCTGTAAGTTTTTAAATGTCTTTTATATTGTTACAGCATGCAGATCATTTCAATAAAGACTTCTGACCAGGATCCCAATTCATCTCATTATGTCGCTGTTTATTCTATTGTTTTGGTATTTTTTAATGATAAATATCTCTGTTACTATGTTTCCCTTTAAACGGTTTATTCAGTCCAAAAAGATAAAGATAGATATTCAATTTACAATTCGTTAAGACTTGAGCCTTTAAAGTCCATTTTAAGTCACAGATACAAGATACAGCAAGAACACTTTTAAAACAAAGTGCTTTACAGGAAGAAGACAAGAAAGAGCGAAATATGAGACGGAGACGACAGCATATAAAAACAAGTTACTGCAAATGTACGAAACCACAAAATATATCTCATGGAAATATGTTGGATTTTGTTTTACGGCGTTCACTGATTCATCCTCTGGAGGATGTTTCAGAGTCGAGGAGCAGCAGCAGCAAAGACCAGCGGCTGCTCCCAGAGGTCAGAGGTCAACAGCTCTTTAACTGCAGAGGGTCAGAAGTTCCACTCTGATCAGAAGACCTTCAGGATGAACTGTAATAACTTCACTGATCCTCTGACTGTCCATCAGGTCAACATGTTGATGTGTCCATCAGCCTCAGCTGGATGTAAGAACATTAAACCTCCTAAACAACAGCATGTAGCGTTTATCTCACAGCCTCGCCGAGCTGCAAGCTCGGCTGCAGACTCTGACTGGTTGACTCTGGGTTCACATTTCAGGTAGTAAAGTGTTATTTCTCCTCCCATCCTGTTGAACGAGGCGGATCATTACACACCAGGTTCTCTACCTGAGCAGACTAATGATCCAGCAGCAGAGTCAGACTGAGTGTCAGACAGGAAACTCACCTATTGCTCACTGCGCAGGAATTAGAGTTGCAAACTAGAGTGACGTCCAGCAGCAATGAAGCCGGAGCTGATAAAACTGCAGGACCCTGAACGCCACGTTATATAAACGGTATATAAACACTCAGCAAATCACAATCTGACATGATGTGATGGGAGAGAGTCCAGAAACAGATTTACAGTGGCTCAACATGTCTGTGAGGCAGCAAGGGCCGAGTCAGGAGCAGAAACTCTGCTTTCACTTCCAAGTTAGATCTAAACGAGTCGGCCTCATTCACTGTTTCTCGTGGAGGGCTCAAAGTCCATCCACCTTCCTGAGAGGAAACGCTCAGAATCTGAGAAAAGAAAACTTGACAAATGGCAGAAAGTCCCTCCTCCCATCTGGGACAGGAAGCAGACCTGATCCAGACCACCTGAGAGGTCTGGGCGCATCATAACGGAGCAGCAGATCAGAAATAAGCTGCAGTACAAAAAGGAAGCCAGTGTCGAGATCTGAGAACTGGACTGATGTGGTATCTCCTGGTCTTTATCAGGACATTGGCAGCAGTGATCAGAGACCTGTAAAGACCTGTTACAGTCCAGCCCTTTGATCTTTGAAAAATGCTTTACTAACAAGGGAATTGGGATGCACCCCAGGAATGGAATCCAGCCGTTCTCATGTCTGCTGCTGTGCTGTAGATGTCCACTGGGTGTCACTGTGGTACAGGACATGTGACGGGACAGCTGGGTGGTGTTGAACATAATCACAGGGCATGTAGAAAACACACACACACACACACACACAGGTCTGACAGCAGCTTTGAACCCGTTTGTCTGGTCTTTATCTCCTGCTGTGCGTCTTTCTACCGATGATTCACCTCATCGGTGACCTGGTAACTCAGCAGGCAGTTCTTTTAGTGGCCGACAGAAACTGTTGGTGAGTTCGGTGTCGAAGCTCTGAGGTTAAAATCACAAGAGCTGCACATCTCTAATAATTACAGATACGTTTATCAAAGAAAATCACACCAGTAAAAATTTAATCAAAGACGAACATGTCAGAGGTTAAAGTATAGGAATTAAATGTAGTATATATAAAATAAATGATATCACTGTGGTAGGCAGCTGGGCAGTAATGATGGAATAATAAAGTAATACATTGTCCTTTATTAGTTGTTTATATTCTGGATTGTTACCCTGGAGTCTGTAAAGTAACTCAAGTTATCAGGTAAATGTAGTGGAGTATAAAGTACAATATGTACTCTGAGATGTGGTGGAGGAGAAGGAGAAAGTTTAAAAAAGTGCAGTTGAGTAAATGTGCTGAGTTTCCACCTGTGGTGAGTATTTCAGATGGTTGAAACGTCTGATAAGCTTTTAAAGGCCTTCGTCTGTTAACTTCAGCAGCTGTTCTCAGTCTGAATCACTGAAAGCCCCAGAACACAACCAAAACACAGACTGCTCCTTTAACTGTGTGTGGAATGAGCAGTAAAGAGCTGTTCAGCACATGATGATGATGATGATGATGATCGCAGCTCTATCTGCTGCTGCAGATAAGTACTCTCTGTCAACCAAAAGCCATAATTACATTTTGCACGCTTTGATTGGCTTTCGTTAATTCCCTGACAGCCAATCAGCTGCTCTTCTGTCTGAGTTGCTCAACTTGTGTCCATGTTTGATGGTCATTTTAAACCCCCATAATCCTCTCTGAGAGGTTGAAGCGGCGCCTCGCGGACGCAGTGTGACAGCTTCACTGTCGTTTACACACTTTTCTTCTTATCTGACAGTTTTCAACAGATGTTCCTCCATAATTCCTCTAAATCTGTGTCATGTGATCTTTTCTAATCCCTCGATACAAACCGGAGCTCCATCGTGCTGCTGCATCTGTGTGTGTGTTCGCATGTCTTGTTGTGTGTTTGTACAAGCCTTTATGTGGTTATGTCAGTGTGTATTTGTGCTGATTTCTGGTTATTGGTTGCTGTAATTGTTCCTTCGGTCTTCATCATGGGAGTTTAATGTAAAAAATGGAGGACAGAACCTACAGTCCTTCAATGCAAAAATGCTTCTTAAAGTTGAACTAAATGAGGCTTCAGCAGTCTGAGTTGGTCAAATCAAATCTTCCAAACTTACTGAACTGGTAGAATATTTGTGTTAATATTATTTCACTGCAGCTC
Source organism: Lateolabrax maculatus (assembly GCA_031216445.1). Taxonomy (NCBI): domain Eukaryota; kingdom Metazoa; phylum Chordata; class Actinopteri; order Acropomatiformes; family Lateolabracidae; genus Lateolabrax; species Lateolabrax maculatus. The sequence continues at coordinate 442,243 of CM062197.1, forward strand.
AGCAAAGAAACAAAGAGGAAATGTTGCACTAAAAAGATTTCAACCATGGGAGACACTGAAACGTCCCATCAGCTGTTGGACGGATCGAAATGTACAGGATGAACTGTGATACCTCAACATGTGACCTAATGACCAAATACCTGCGGCTAAAGACATCAGCAGCCTCAGTTTAAGGACCTAATGTTAGCGTGCTAACACGCTAAACTCAGGGAAACATCAGCATGTTAGCATTCTGATGTTAGCCTTAGCTCCGCCTTGCAGGTTTCAGGTGTGTTAAAGACGAAGCACCAGTTTCAACTGCATCTCCAGAAAATCAGCAAAAGAAATAATATCACGTTCATGGGAGGAAGGTTACAGCCTCCTCATCGCTCCACAGGTTTGATGTTCTCAGCTCTTCATGTACGTCAGCATTCATTCCCTCAGTCTGTTTCTGCTTTTATCCAAACTCTCAGACAGGAGGTCCTTGTTTCGAGCTCCTGGAGGTTTTTTATGTGCAGCAGGTGGGAAAGTGGGTGGGGGGGCAGCGGAGAGAAGCGCAGCGCAAACAAGACCTCAACACAAGACAGGTGTGCAGGGGAAACTAAAACACAGGCCCTGACAAATTGCTATGGAAGTGATTAAACGTGACTAAATTCCACTCTTTTCCATTCAGGGTAAATCTCACAAACTGGAGTCTCTGCATGGACGGACACCACCAGAGGGGTGAGCTGTGCTTCTGTAATACACGGGATGGGAAAGAGACGTGAGGACAGGAAACATGTACATAAAGATGAGGCAGACTATTGAGTCTTAAGAAAAAGACATCTTCAGGATGAGATATTATTAAACTCGTCTTTCATCCTTTTGTCTTATTAACACTTTCTCTTCCTTCAGGTCAGCTTGTCAGGATCTCTCGTGGAGTTCAGGTAACCTCTCGGCACAGCGACGACCGTCTTTTAGCATTTCACACCACCAGGGAATGAGGGGTAAGAGGAGGTTGAGCTACATTTATAGCCCCAACCCTCCCATTTCAACCCTGTGGGGGTGTTGGATTGATTTGAGCTGTCATTTCCCCGGCAGGCAGACTGTGACGAAGGCTACCAGGAACTGACAGAGATCCTGGACTGAGAGGGTGTAATGTGTCTGTAAGCCTCCTTAAATGCTGCAGATAGAGCCACTCGTGGAGGGGGGGCTGCGGTGTTATTTTTAATTGAAAATCCACCTAACATTACTCAGACTCCTTTAGATCTCGCTGCTGTAGCCCCGGGCTGTTAACTCTGGAGGAGAAGTAGGCCGATGAAGATGGAGATGAAGAGCGGGGAGACGAAATGATTCAGTAGATTTATATTATAAACACTGTTTATTGGATTGATTTTCTTTGTCAATATGTTCCACACATCCGTTCTCAACATTTCCTCTGCCATGGCATCCTCATTAAAGGACAGATTACACCAGTTTCTTCTTTATGTTCTCCCTGTTAATAGATCCTCCCAGCACTGTCAACTTCAACAGCTGTTTGGTCTCCACAGGAAGTAGAAAGGTATCGATGGACATTACTGGTTCATCAATAAAGCAGCACAGAGAGAATCAAACTTCTGTCACCACAGTAACAAATACACTTCTGACTGATTTCATCATTCTCCAACATAACGACAATGTCTCAGTGTTATTGTTAAAGCTGAATTCATTGATTAATAAAGGTATTATTGTGAACATGTGGGGGTGGCACGATGACCTTCTCATCCCAACACAGCGAAGCCAAACCCAGCGGGTCTGTCTTCGGACTTTTCTTCTTCTTCAAATACTTCAGCTCATTCTCTCTAGTTTTGTTTTATTTCAAACTTCTCTCTATTTCTTTGCAGTGAAGAATGGTCTGGTGTTTGGTCGGCAGCCCCTCAGGGATCCAGTACTCCTCCTCCTCCTCCTCCTCCACTTCCTCGCTGTTCATCTGGAAGTTTGTTGGAGGGCGAGCAGTGGAAGGTAATGGGCCACAAACTCCTAATCAGGGCCTTTCTGGGGCTAATTGTGGGCTTTGTTTCAGCCCCGTCTGTCTCTGTTCTCCCTCACAGCCGGGGAGTAATGAGGCGTTTGGTGATATGATGTCCCCCTCAGGACACCAAACCATTCAATGAAAGTTCCCGGGAGTTCGGAAAGAGCAGGAGCTAATGGAGAGAAACAAGGACGAGAAGACGAAGTCATGAGAGAAAGAATGGGATAGAACGATTGGGGTTTAAGTGCGATAAAGACAGAGGCAATGTGCAGCTACAGAGAGAAGTGGAAATAAAGACATTGCACCAAGAGACGGATCGATAAAGCAGAAACATAAAGACAGCAGAGAGGGTGAAAGAGCCCCTGCAGACTGAGCTGAAGATGGACTCTGGAGGGGAATCAGAGAACCAGAGGTTCATTTCATATGAACCACATCATTTGAACAAGCCTCTCCAGAACACTTCCAGTCCAGCTATTACTTGGACAACTTTGCACACAGAATCTGCAGCTGCTTCTGTTTCACTGTTTCCCAACGACTGAAGAAACACGTTTAAATTAAACCAGCTAAAGGGCCAGCCACCTTCTTCTGTACAATGAGACGCTGACAATGTGCCGGTGGCTGAAGGATTCAGTATGCTTGAAACGGATGAGTTCTCATGGTAAAATGTATGAAGACAAAAGCCTGCTGCCATCATAAGCCAGGTTTCCACCTACTACTGTCATGTGACTTCAATGGTGGTTTGAGGTAAACAGTCGGTCCCATTAAACCTTCGCAGAAGAAGCAAATTCATTCGTTTGCACTAAGAAAATATTTATGGGGTTCCATTTGTGACAAAAATGATGTTGCTTGCACACAGTCTATGTCAACTGAACATGTGAAAAAAACATTTTTCTGTGTCAAGTCATCTTTGAACTGTACTTCAATTTTGTCAAAACTCTTATGACAGATTGTCTTTGTCGACGCTCACCAGACAAAACATTTGGCTGCATGCATTCATCTTTAAACTGTACTTCTTTTGTCTGACTGTGGCGTCCTGATGTGTTGGTGGTGTTGATGTGTTGATGTGTTGGTGGTGTTGATGTGTTGATGTGTTGGTGGTGTTGATGTGTTGATGTGTTGGTGGTGTTGATGTGTTGATGTGGTGTTGATGTGTTGGTGGTGCTGATGTGTTGATGTGTTGGTGGTGCTGATGTGTTGATGTGTTGGTGGTGCTGATGTGTTGGTGGTGTTGATGTGTTGATGTGGTGGTGGTGTTGATGTGTTGATGTGTTGGTGGTGTTGATGTGTTGATGTGTTGGTGGTGTTGATGTGTTGATGTGGTGTTGATGTGTTGGTGGTGCTGATGTGTTGGTGGTGTTGATGTGTTGATGTGGTGGTGGTGTTGGTGGTGTTGGTGGTGTTGATGTGTTGATGTGCTGATGTGTTGGTGGTGTTGATGTGTTGATGTGGTGGTGGTGTTGATGTGTTGATGTGGTGGGGCTGGTGGTGTTGATGTGTTGGTGGTGCTGATGTGTTGATGTGGTGGTGTTGGTGGTGTTGATGTGTTGATGTGTTGGTGGTGTTGGTGGTGTTGATGTGTTGATGTGTTGGTGGTGTTGATGTGTTGATGTGGTGGTGTTGGTGGTGTTGATGTGTTGATGTGTTGGTGGTGTTGGTGGTGTTGATGTGTTGATGTGTTGGTGGTGTTGATGTGTTGATGTGGTGGTGGTGTTGATGTGTTTATGTGGTGGGGCTGGTGGTGTTGATGTGTTGGTGGTGCTGATGTGTTGATGTGGTGGTGTTGATGTGTTGATGTGGTGCTGATGTGTTGATGTGTTGGTGGTGCTGATATGTTGATGTGGTGCTGATGTGTTGATGTGTTGGTGGTGCTGATGTGTTGATGTGGTGCTGATGTGTTGATGTGGTGTTGATGTGTTGATGTGGTGCTGATGTGTTGATGTGTTGGTGGTGCTGATATGTTGATGTGGTGCTGATGTGTTGATGTGTTGGTGGTGCTGATGTGTTGATGTGTTGGTGGTGCTGATATGTTGATGTGGTGCTGATGTGTTGATGTGTTGGTGGTGCTGATGTGTTGATGTGGTGCTGATGTGTTGATGTGGTGTTGATGTGTTGATGTGGTGCTGATGTGTTGATGTGTTGGTGGTGCTGATATGTTGATGTGGTGCTGATGTGTTGATGTGTTGGTGGTGCTGATGTGCTGATGTGTTGATGTGGTGCTGATGTGTTGATGTGGTGTTGATGTGTTGATGTGGTGCTGATGTGTTGATGTGTTGGTGGTGCTGATGTGTTGATGTGGTGCTGATGTGTTGGTGGTGTTGATGTGTTGATGTGGTGCTGATGTGTTGATGTGTTGATGTGGTGTTGATGTGTTGATGTGGTGCTGATGTGTTGATGTGTTGGTGGTGCTGATGTGTTGATGTGGTGCTGATGTGTTGGTGGTGTTGATGTGTTGATGTGGTGGTGCTGATGTGTTGATGTGGTGCTGATGTGTTGGTGGTGTTGATGTGTTGATGTGGTGGTGCTGATGTGTTGATGTGCTGATGTGCTGATGTGTTGGTGGTGCTGATGTGTTGATGTGGTGCTGATGTGTTGATGTGTTGGTGGGGCTGGTGGTGTTGATGTGTTGATGTGGTGGGGCTGGTGGTGTTGATGTGTTGGTGGTGCTGATGTGTTGATGTGGTGCTGATGTGTTGATGTGTTGGTGGGGCTGATGTGTTGATGTGGTGGTGTTGGTTGTGTTGATGTGGTGCTGATGTGTTGATGTGTTGGTGGTGCTGATGTGTTGATGTGGTGCTGATGTGTTGGTGGTGTTGATGTGTTGATGTGGTGGTGCTGATGTGCTGATGTGTTGGTGGTGCTGATGTGTTGATGTGGTGCTGATGTGTTGGTGGTGCTGATGTGTTGATGTGGTGGTGTTGGTGGTGTTGATGTGTTGATGTGGTGGTGCTGATGTGTTGATGTGGTGCTGATGTGTTGATGTGTTGATGTGGTGTTGATGTGTTGATGTGGTGTTGATGTGTTGATGTGTTGGTGGTGCTGATGTGTTGATGTGGTGCTGATGTGTTGATGTGGTGTTGATGTGTTGGTGGTGCTGATGTGTTGATGTGTTGATGTGTTGATGTGTTGGTGGTGCTGATGTGTTGATGTGGTGCTGATGTGTTGATGTGTTGGTGGTGCTGATGTGTTGATGTGGTGCTGATGTGTTGATGTGTTGATGTGTTGATGTGGTGGTGCTGATGTGTTGATGTGGTGCTGATGTGTTGGTGGTGTTGATGTGTTGATGTGGTGGTGCTGATGTGCTGATGTGTTGATGTGGTGCTGATGTGTTGATGTGTTGGTGGGGCTGGTGGTGTTGATGTGTTGATGTGGTGGGGCTGGTGGTGTTGATGTGTTGGTGGTGCTGATGTGTTGATGTGGTGCTGATGTGTTGATGTGTTGGTGGGGCTGGTGGTGTTGATGTGTTGATGTGGTGGGGCTGGTGGTGTTGATGTGTTGGTGGTGCTGATGTGTTGATGTGGTGCTGATGTGTTGATGTGTTGATGTGGTGGGGCTGGTGGTGTTGATGTGTTGATGTGGTGGGGCTGGTGGTGTTGATGTGTTGGTGGTGTTGATGTGTTGATGTGGTGCTGATGTGTTGATGTGTTGATGTGGTGGGGCTGGTGGTGTTGATGTGTTGGTGGTGTTGATGTGTTGGTGGTGCTGATGTGTTGATGTGGTAGTCTTTATCTGTTTTCGTCTTTATGTGTAATTGACCCCAACAGTGTTTCTATATTCATAACTTCTTCTTGTTTTTCAGAGTCTGACGTCTCTACTGAGGAATCGTATTTACACTCAGCACGTAACATCCGAGAGTCATTTCTGCCAACTGGGCACGGCAGATAATAACAGATAATTAAAGCGGAGAGCGACTCCGTCATCTGATGGAGCTGAACTGGTCTTTAGAGGAGATTTTTACCATCAATAGACTTGAAATAAAGAGCTGTAATGCGTCTCATGTCGAGCTGGAAATGGGAGATACAATCTGATTCAACCTCCCATCTGGTGTCGCCCTGCGGCTTCAGACCATCAACACATTATTTCATAAGGTTTCATAACATGACAGATGAGGACGATATGCAGCAGATAGGAAGCACAAAGCTCAGGACGAACTCTGCTGGGTGGAGGCAGAAATTCAACAAAACTCTTTATCTCATTTAACAAACGCAACCAAAGTTCTCAAATGTTGTAAGAACGCAAGCAGCAATGCAAGAACCACCACAAAAGTCGAGATAATATTAAGAGTTTTTATTAAATACAGTAACTGATCAACAAAACCAAAATGGTTAGAAACTGAAAAATCAATTTAAAGTAAAAACATTATTTCGGCAAACAAGTGTAGCTCGGCACATGTATCATTCATATCATACGAATGTGAACATATTATTCCTGATATTTGTTCAGTTTCAGAGTAGAAAAAGTTCTCCTGCAGTGCTGCGCTGTGTTCAGTCCACAAAACACTGAGGAGAGGATACAGAAGGAACGTGACCGACCTGAACACAACACAACCAATAGCTTTCCGAGGACATTTCAGACCCTGTCAGCGCAGTCGCAACACACTTCCATTACAGTAAAACTCTGTGGTTCACTGAACGCCACTCGGCCTCCAGTTCAAAGTAAAATGAACTAATAGTGTTTTACACCAACATAACATAAACCACATGATGTCTGAGAACCAAAGAAAGTTTGAGAGCTCTGAAATAGTAAACGGTAAAAACAAGAGCCGAGAAACACGCCAACTAATCATAATGAACATTACCACCGCTATAATTTAATAAATTCAACGACGTAATCATGCGATTTTCAACACTTTCAACTGGAACCCCCCCCCCCCCGTGAAGTTGGATTTCCGACTTCGTAAAGTCACCAACCCCGACCTCAAAATCCAAGATGGCTGCTCCGCGTGTCAGCAGTAGTGAAAGCTGTAGTAAGACACCGTGAGCACGTCTGTCTGTTTGTGTCTCATTAAATCATTCGTACACACAGTGGTTCAGCTTCTGTCTGCGGACATGTTGCTACGCTGTTTGTATGAACAAAACACTGCATAATGCGTTGTTATCAACTGGTATCTGTAACAATGGCTAACCTGGTTAAAACTGGAACGTGTCCACTCAGATGTGACGTCATTCTCAGCTAAATGGAATGCAGCATATTGTCCGATTTTATTAATATTTCATTTGAAACGGACACAGGAAGTGTTGAGTTTGGCTTAACAGTGTAACGCAGTAACAAAAAGAAACAGGAGCCGAGCTGCTTAAAGGCCCCGGCCGCTACTTGCGAATTAAAGTATGTCTTTCTAAATGTGTTTTAACTTCGACTTCACCAACAGTCAACGTCTGCAGCCCGAAAATACATTTGAGGAAATTAAAATACAGTTTACTGCATTCACTGCATCGCGCGTGATCATGCAGACCTTTAGCATTTTATTTGCATGGTGCTCCACAACATCTTCAAATCTTCGACAACACAGAAAGAAATGCCGAAAAATTCAGAAAAACTGGGTACAAAACAACAACGAAAGTGTTTCTTTAGGCCTCAATTAGGTTATTTATTATCAGCATTTCTTCTTCTGTGTGTGACGTATGTGTTGTCAAAGTGAAGACCTTTTATATGACTCGACAGAAAATCAACCAGAAACTGTTTTGAGGAATAATCGTTTTCCTCTAACGTGAGGATTTTTGCTTCTTCTCTGTTTTATGTTTTTGGACTGTTGATGGGACATAACAATGCTGGAAGACGTCACCTTGGGCTCAGGCATTTTTTTACATTTTATGGACCAAAGAACTAATCAATGAATCGAGAAAATAATTGGCGGATTAATATATAATGAAATGATGTCAGTTGCTTGCTGTTTCTTCTCTCACTGTATTTTTCAAATGCTGAAAACGTCAGCCTGTACAATTTCAGCTTTTCATCGTTTCCGAACAGACCTGAAACTTCAGCTTGGACATGGATAAAATGTTAAAACTGTCATCATTTTAAATTAAAAAGGAACAATTGTTTTCCAGGATGCTTCGGTGATTTTCCACAACCAGAAATCTGCAGTTAAGAATTGCATGTTTTCCCAAATGAACCAGAACCGTCAAACACATGCTCCTGTTGCGTTTGTCCAAAATGTCGTCAAACAGTAGTTTAACGTTTAAGGAAATATGTTTATTCACTTTCATTGATTCCACTCTCACGTCTGCAGCTGCTTAGCTTAGCTTAGTTTAGCATAAAGACTGGAATCTGGGAACAACCTCCAGCTCCCTGCACCTCTAAAGCTCACTGATGAACACCTTATATCTGGTTTGTTTCATTTGGGCAAACACCAATTTGCTGCTCCCCATTCCCAGACTTCATGGTAAGCTAAGCTAGCTGGCTGCTACAGATATTTCCTTGAATATAATACAACTTTGAAATATAATTTCCAGAAAGAATATTGTGTTATATTCAGGCCAATATGGTCCATTATAAATATCGTGGCAGAGAACACCCATCACATGTCTTCACAGGTCGACCCAGTTCAGCTGAACTGAGCTGCGTTCAAGGCAACTTGGAAGTCGAGATTTTCCGATTTCCTACTAGAAAAAGTTCCCTGGAACGCCGCTGAAAGTCGGACTTCCTACTTGTGAACTCAGGGCAAATCCATCTTCCCCGACTTCCCGTCACACAGCACCGGCAGCAGCCATGAAGGCGCTCAGCGTAAACCACCAACTTCCTGTACTTCCTTAAATGAATCCATACTGTCACACAGTAAACCTGTTCAGCTGTCGACAGACCTGCCAAAGAGACACCAGTTTGTCACGGTCAGCCATCTTTTTAGTTTATGTCTGGCGCTGTGCCCCTTGAACGCTTGGAGGTCGGACATCGGAAGTTTCAGACCTCTGACTGTCTCTGGAACACAGCATGAAACCTCTTATTATGCTAAGGCAGTTGTGGCAGAGTCTCAGGCTATGTGTCTAACAGCTATGTGACACCCATCAGGTGTGACCATGTGCTACGACTGTTGGTCAGCAGTTACAGTAACGGGCCGACTTTACGATTTAGGGATTACAATTTGAAATTCAGTAATTACATTACAGTTCCTAATGCCGGTAACGTCATGACGGGAGTTAGATGGACTGTGGACAGACTGCTGTGGGAGGTGTTGGCTTGGCGTGGGGGGGGGTTAGCCTCTGCTACCTCCAGGTAAGTTGTCTTATTGACTGTGCACATTGTGTCTCGGTTGGTAACCCTTCAGCTCTGCAGCCAGGCTAAGCTCCCGTGGCTGTCAAACCTTCACACCATAAGGAGCTGTTCTAATACAGGATCTGTGTGCGGAGGCTTTGTAGTTGTTTAAAGGCACCTTCGATGGAGCTGAGCTGAATAACACAAGTAATGTAAAGAGTAATGTTGTTACTTTCTCTGCTGAGTAATTAATAAAGTAATGTAACAATAGGTAACTTTTGTCAAGTAACTTGCCCAACACTGGTCACAGCAGCCTGTGGAAAAGATGAATGCTTCTTTTAGGCTTTTTAATGATCATTATTGTGGTTTTATCTTATATTATTGTTGGTATATTAGTAATTCTGGTTCTACCATGTAAAGCACTTTGTAACTTTGTTTTACAAAGTGCCGTATGAATGATAAAGTTTATTATCATCATCGTTTGGATTCTCGATTCACAGACATTTAATTATTACCTAAAGACTGAGTTTAGCGTAAACTAATTCAGTTTGAAGGTTGTTTCTGAGTCATGTTATCGTGTAACTGGCGGCCCTGCAGCAGCAGGCTTTTTGTCTGTTTGGCTCCTCACAGGTCGACGTCTGACCGTCTTCAGGTCGGTTCAGGGTTCGAGGTCTTTCTAACAATATCAAACATCACATCAGAACGTACAAACACAGAGCATCGTGTGCAAAACTCTGCACACTGGAACTGTTTGATTATGGATCAGGTGTCCGAAACATTATCAGACGCTGTTCATCAGCAACACAAGTGTTTGTCTGTGTTTAAAAGGTTTAAATGTTTTCATGCTCAAACCGTCTCCCATAAAGACAAAGTGTCATCTAGCGTGAACGTGGTGTGTGTTACTGCTGAACTGGAGGACGGAGAGGAAGTGAAGGGCGGGATGAGGAAAAGAGGAAGAAGAAGAAGAGCGGGTGCTTTAGTTCAGTCTTTAGGAAGTTTTAAAAATCCCCCCCCCCCGTTCGATTATTGCAGAGTTTACTTGAAGACAGCGCTTGTAGAAAAAGTAGTTTCAGGTCTATTGGTTCGTTAAGCCCTGCCGCTCGTCTCGCAGGAGTTTGTTGACTCAGGTGTTGTGTTCAGGTGCTCTCTGTTCATCGGAGTTCTGCTGTATTCAGTCCAGTGAACATGAACGCTCCTCCCTCTGCCTGCCTGCCAAAACATTTTCCTCCATCTTTTCTTCTCTCTTGTTCTTCCCTTTCTCTCCTTCTTTTGTTTCTTTCCCTTCCTTTCCCATCTTATCGACTCCTCCTTTAATACCTTGTCTCCTTTCCTTTTTTCTTTCCATTTCTCCCTCTTCTTCTTTTCTCCCTCATCAAATGTTCTCTTGTCCTTGTTCTCCTCTCTTCCTCCTTCCATCTTTCTCTCTTTTCCTCTCTTTCACTTCTCTCACCTTTGCTTTCTCCCATCCATCATGTCTCTTCCCTCCTTTGCTTCCTTGTTTCCTAACTCCTCCATCTTTTTCTTTCCCCTTTCTTCTTGCCCTCGTCTCCTTCTTTTCTTTCTGAACCAGCAGACAGGCAGACAGGAGCGTTCCATCCAATCAGGAGTCTGGGTTTGATCACATGCCTGTGGAGGACAGTCCCAGGCCGGCAGCTTTGCTCATGCAGGGTAAACCTTGAGCTCCAGCTTTCGGGAAATCGTGCGCCACCACGCGGCCGTTCTCTCCTCCAAGCCCTGACGCTCCTCCTCCACCGAAACCTCCGGCTGCTCCTCCGCCTCCTCCTCCTCCTCCTGCCATCCCGCCGAGGCTGGTGCTCATCATGGCGGCGTCGATGAGCTCCTGCAAGACAGAGAAGGAGAGAAAGTAAAGACACATTGATGAACCGACAGTGAAGGTTAGTCAGGCCAACCTGTTTCTACCTGTCTCACTCTTCTTCTGTCACTCCAAATCTACCTTCTCCACCATCAGTGACCTTTCATGTTGTCCGAGAGGAAGCCATCTTTGCCTCACGTCTCAGCTGGAAAATACTCTCTTCCTGTATTGAACGTTTACATCGTTTGGAGGTTTTTGTTTGTGTGCTGCTTGGAAAGTGTGTATATATACTGTATATGTGTGTTCAGTGTTCACCAGTAGGAAGAAGAGTAAAAGTTGTTTTTGAGTTGCAGAGTAAGTCTCTGTGTGTCTCCTCTCAGTGAAACTAATGATGTGGATCCAGAGTTAATATCCTGTATCAGGCCTCTGAGGCTCCCACAATCCCCTCGCCGATTGCTGCTCGGCATCAACAGTCGTCGAGCAGATTGGTACAAATAATTCCCAGGTCCTTTACCGCAGCAGCTCCGAAGCTCATGACACCTCGGAGCCGGCGCTCCCACATCTGAAACACCACCTCAGTCAACCTCCAAACGCCGCCACCGCCGGGAGGAAGTGCTCCTCGCTCGGCCTCGTCTCTCGTCCAGCACTCTCACTTTGATACAGGGTTTTATTGTCACTGCAGCATCTGTCTCTGCACAGTCTCTACATGTTGCTGCCTGCCGGCCAAACAGCCAGCTGTTAAAACTCCAGAGTCCTGAACAAAAACTATCCCCATACACAAACTGTCCACACGTCCGTCACATACTGTAACCCCTGCTTTTACTGCTTTTCCCTCTGCTACTGCTACGCTACTGCTCTGACTACGGCCACCTTAACATGCAGGCTTTAGGCTCACAGAGGCTGTAGACTCTTCGTCTTGTTACCGACCTCATGACTCTTCCTCTGTCGCCACACAGACTGTACTTCAGTGTGGAGGCTTTAAGAAAAGCTGTGACGTGTGATGAACTGCAGCCTGTCAGGGTTTACACTTATATACACTTATATCTTGTCACAGCAGAAACAGGACAGCATGTACATTGTGTTTCAACAGTCAAACAGTGACAGATGGTAGACTGGCAGATCCCAGAATCACTTCACTTCAGTGTTATAAGAGAACATATTGCAGTAGTTGTGGCTAAGTATCAGTAATAAATCGTGGTATATTGCGTGTATTGACTATGAATCCTCTGTGTGCTGCAGTGCTGCTCCGTGTGAATACATCTACCTCTGCAGCAGGTAACTGCAGTGTAACCCTGCTCTGCACACTCCTCCATCTGCCCTGACAGATGAAACCCTCCACACATGTTGCGTCACAGCCGCCTGCAGACGCACATGTGAAGAGAATCACAAAGGTCCAGCAGAGATGACAGTAACAGGCTGCTGCTTCTGCTGTGGAGAAAATGGCTCTAATGACTTGTTTGTTCCTTCTGAGCAGCCCATCAAAGTCTCTGGCCGCCTGTAACGAGGCGAGTGCAGTTTCATCACATACGGACGCCGGCGATAAAGAGGAGCTGGAGAGCACGGTGTCAGATCAGCAGAGCTCAGCTGGTGTTGGTGCTGCTGGAGAGAGAAGCTCCGTTCAGATAGAGCTACTTCACAGACAGAGATCCTGACGATGAACCAGGAATCATCTGACAGTGTTTAGGCACAGAGCCTCGCCTGAAATAAAGACACTTTTTATGGAATTTAATATTAAGCTTTGAGGGGAACAAGCGGAGCGGAGCGGAGGAGCACATTTCAGACTGTCGACTCACCTTCATTCTCCTCGACTCGATCCGGGATTTGTAGCAGAACTCAACCAGAGCCACGAGCATGGCCAGCCCCAGACCACCGATCAGGATGTAAAACACTCCCGCCACGTTGCTCAGACTGAGCGCGCTCGTCTTGTCCTGTCAGCGCAGAGAGGTGGGGTCAGGGACAACCAATCATGGTGCAGACAGTCATGACATCACTACAATTAGAAAACTATTTTAAAGCTAAAAAACTAATATCTTTCTAACTAACAAGACACGTTTCCATCTATCAGAGGCTGTGATGAAGGGTCAACAACACAATAATGGTTCACATGAACACTTAAAGGGGCACTCCACAGATTTTATGTATCAAGATCAGTTACTTGTCAGCTGTGAAATAGGAGGAAGTGTTGTCAAAGGTACAAGCTTGTGCACATAAAAACTTAACTACAACTCCCAACGTGCATTTTGGCAGGAAATCCCATCACAGAGCTTCAGCTTCTGTTACACGTGCAAAGTGTTGAACTCACTGCTGCTCTGAGTCACGCCTCTGATGGGCCGAGGCTCATGGGTATTGTAGTATTTAGAGCCGACAGATTTGTGGGAAACAAAGTTGAAATATTTAAAACTGGCGGTCGGAACTTAAACATGTGAGTCCTGAGTTGAAGATATAATTTATTTGACTCTACCAACTTTAATGAAGTGCAGTACTAAATTGGTGAAGTACCCCTTTAATTTTCTGTCCTATTGATGGTGAAATTACCTTCTCCATTGCCTCAAATCACAGCCTTTGAAGATCCATATTTATATATCTGTCACATGCAACTTCATGCACAGAAACGCAAACAGAGAAAGGTGAAACTAAGAAACAAATGTTAGGCTTAAAAAGCTCTAACTCTGCCTGGTTCACAGTTTATAAATAATATAATATTCTTCACAGTAAAATATCACTTCTATCTACTTGACACGTACAAAAGAACTAAAGTTTACTATTAAATCCTCTGAAAACGTTTCCTTCAGAAAAATGGGGGATGTGATTGGTTGTTGAGTTTCTCATGACATGACAAGTGTTCTTCTGTCACATGCATCACTTGGTTTTTGGTGGGCGTGACTTAGCTTTCTCATCCAATAGCATGCAGCCTGCTAAAAAAACAAAAATCGAACAGGAGGAAACAGCTCTCATAGTGGGCGGGGCCTCTCTTCAACAGGAAGTGTTGTGAAGTTGGGGAGGGCCTATCAGTGGGCCTTCCTCTCCAAACTGTCATGTGAACCTCAGCCAATCAGCTTCTGTGAAATTACACTAAAAGACACTAAAGTCAGACTGAGATCAAGGTGAACTATTATTATATGTCTTCATTTGTAATATTAGTGTGAATGAATACACGATCGATCAGGATATCAAAAATTGTGATGAAAATGTTTTTGTAGTTTCCTGTAGTTTACTGATGCTGATAACTTTGAAATTGTTATGTGGATTCTGTCCAGTTCATTGATTAATACACAAAACAATTTTCATTTGCAGTAACAAAATGATGCTTTAGTGAGATCCTCTGGTTAAGACTTCGGTTAGAGGGACAGAAAGTCCAGACATCAGCCTCGACAGGTCGATCTGTCTGGGTCGAGTCAACTTCAATCGTTATTTTCTGCACCGGAATCCATCAGAAAACATTTTACATTGCATTTTTTTATTTGTCTGTAGTTTAAAGTGCATTTTGAAAAACAAACCTTTTCAGGAATCTATTCTTCAAATATTAGAGACTTGATTATAGTTTACTTTGCATTATGTCATTTGAGTTAACTGTCTTCTTCACAACAGGATACTGTCAAGGCGGCTCTACTAAAATGAGTAAATGTGTATGTAGTACGGTGCATGGAAACGTGTCTCTGCGTGGTTATTTATTTCAGTTTCAGCCTGACTTCAAGTCTTTCCTCCACACTGGCGACAGACTGACGAACGCTCTCTCACATTTGTTGGTCACGGTCTGTTGCACAGCGAGTTCAGAGGAAACAGGAGGTACATGACAGATTGGAGACAAAAACATCAAGTGTTTGTGTGTGAGGGGAGGCGGGGGGGGGGGGGGGGGGGGGGTGAAGCTGGGGTCAATTTCATCAACTGTTGGTTAGCAGCCATAAACAGAGAGGGGGAGGAAGAAAGTAATAGAGAGAGAGAGAGAGACAGAGAGAGAGAGAGAGAGAGAGAGAGAGAGAGAGAGTTTTGAAAATATGACTTTTTACATCTGACATTATGTAAAAATGTCTGGCTTTAATCTGGAGCTTCTCTTCCAAGCCAGATTTTGATTGCCCCTTAAAAAAAAGTGCCTGAAAACGTCTTTTTCAGCACTCCAGCACACTGCACAACCAGCAGGAAGCTCTAAAAATATAAATGTAAATGTGGCACCCAAAGGCAGTTGGGATTTGTGATTAAAAGCGATGTAAAAAGTCAGATTTTCCAGCAGAGCCGCTCACATGTCTGTCTGCGGCTGCTTCCAGTGAACCATGCTGACCGTAGAATATTCTGGAGAACAGAAAGAAGGCTGAGCAGAGGAAAACCTCTGAAGAATCTGATGGATTACTACTGATCTGGAGACATGAAAACCCCTTATCTCCAAAAAGTCTGCTTTGTCAGAATCAGTTGAAGTCCGGCTCATTTTTTCATCAATTTGCATAAATTTGACTGAGTCTGTGCAGAGTTTAGAACGAGTTTTTGTGGTAACTTAAGTTCATGAAGTACACTTGTATTTGGAGTCATGAGGTTTTCACGTGCCGTCAGAATACTTGAATGTGTTGATGTTGGACTGATTTGTCCTCCAGCTCTGCAGAATGGTCAGCTGAGCGGCAGTGTGACACTCTGAAAACAAAAAGTTCTTCAATAAACCACAAATAAGATTGGACAGCTTGTGATCGAGGCAGATGTTCGTGCCGGCAGGTACTGACATGGTTCGTGAATTTGAATTTCAAATTTCTGGAAATGGGGAAAAACCTTTAGAACTACAGTTATGTACAGATTAAACAAACGAGATTTAAGGTGTTAATCAGTGGTTACCTTTGGACAGAGCCAGGCTAGCTGTTTCCCCTTGTTCCCCCAGTCTTTATGCTAAGCTAAGCTAACTGGCTGTTAGCTGTAACCTTATATTTAACTGACAGATGTGAGAGTTATATTAATCTTCTCATCTAACTCTTGGTGAGGGAGCAAGTACACATATTTCCCAAAATGTATATATTTATATATATTATATACATTATACATATACAAAATGTATAACCCATTTTCTGAATTTGTATCTGCGTTGGCTTTGAAACTTTAATAAGTTCAGTCAAAGTATATTTCACAAAAATCATTTTCAGATTGTGACAGCTGAACAAATTTTAAGGTGAGTTCTTAACAAATACAGATAAATTGTGACGGACGCCATCATGGACGGAAGGAAAGCAGATTTAACCAGAACTAAAGCTGATCTTCAGTGGAAGCTCTGTTTGCTTTTCTTGGTCACTGGGCCTCAGTTTGTTGTAGCACCACAACCTCAAAGGGGACCTTCACAGAGGCCTGAGAAGCTGTCCCACTGCCTTCTCTGGTTCAAAGGTCACTGATAGGTAAGCTGTAACCACACCCACCAGTGATGTCACAGGGTACTGACACATCCTCGAGTACCACAGGAGGTCAGCAGAAACTGCTGTTAAAGGCCCCAAAAGCCTGTTTACTCAATCACTTCTCACTCTGTTTAGGTGCCAAATTAAATTCAGTATCTGGTGGCAGAAACAGCTGTCCAGATAGAGGAACAATTATGATGCTTTTTTAAAATGTCATTACAGGTCCATCCTCTAATAGGGTCATCGCCTTTGGCTCCAACATTGAACTGACGAACAAATATACGAAGAGAAAGATGATATCTGCAAAGAACTTTTTTTTTTCAGAGTGTACCTGCTGAAGTTTGGGATACTGGGCTGTGGGTCTGATGGGGGAAAGGGGTGGGGTAAACCAACACATGACCTCGGGACCAGGCCGAGCGACCTCAAGAACTGACCTTTCTGCCGGAGTCCTTGTGTCCACACTCCCCCTTGTCATACCACCACTTGTTTTTCAACTTGTCTAAGACGGCTTGTTCATTGAGCTTCAGTACTGCTAGGTTTACTGGGATTCTTCAAAGAACCATGGGAGGAAGGGAAGGGGAGGGGAGGGGTTGGGAATAACATAAATAACATTATGCACCTCCATGTTATCTTATGTTATTGTTCAGCTGCACAGCAACAGGGCTGCGGTGGCTACAGCAGCAGCTGCAACGATTTTAGCAAAACTGGCATTTGCAGTACAGATGCTCTGGTACGCTACAGAGAACACCTCAACAACAACAACAGAAAGAAAAACGGACAAAAAACAGGCACAATCACACAAAACTGTTCTGTAAAATGTCAGCGTCAAAGTGATATGCATTAATACTCCATCTAGCTTGGTTTGACCTGACTCCCTATGTGCGAGATGTGTATTACTATATCACTTTGGGTAACCGGCAAGAGCTGAAAACACTCCGGGATCTTTGGGTTTACTGTGCTCCAAAAACCAGAAAACATGGAAAGTGTATTTTGTGGTGGAGAGAGGTTGAAGGATTGCTGCAGTTTAACATTCAGGGGGGTTGGCGTCAACACTGTCCATAAACAAGGAACTAACTCCAGGGGAAAGATGACCTGAGGGGGTATTTTACTTAGCGAGTCAGCTTGGCTTAATTCTCTCAGTTTACAGTTATATAAATGATCTTCATGTATAAGCTTTCCTTTGCTGTACATATGCATCTGTACACATAATGCCTGTGTATAATATAAATGTACCTGAACCAGTTGCATTAAACAAATATGGTTTTATTAAAGCCAAACTCTTTTCAATATCATTTATATCACGATTTAGCTTGGGTGACTTACCGAAATAATAGGTCTTAAATCAGCATTCTTCTTGGGTTGTTCTGAAAAACATTAACTGCTCCTAAGAGCCGCTAGCAGAGCTTCCGTATCCACGGACATTGGTGGGATGGATAACTTCACCCACCACGGACTGATCAGGACCCTGTTCCCAAACCACAGCAGTGTTCAAACAAGAATACATCATACCTCACCCCTGAATACTATATCTTGTTTTATTGGAGGCATTTCATTTTATTTCATTTTGGATATAAGCTATTACTTTTCTCTCTGCCGTGATTATTTGGAAAAATCTTCTGTGCATTGGTGCTTCTGTTTGGTTGCGTGCAACGATTGTGTAAACCTGAATTAAATTAACCTGCTGTCTCTTTGAAACTGGATGATCTCTGTTGTAAAGGTTGTACTTAAATCCTGTTTTGTTAGGAAAGCTTCTGCGTTATTAGTGTGTTTTGTAAAATACCCCCTAGATCAGAAGGTGACAAGTTAGATATTGTCTTCAAGGCCTAGGAGGGAATCATTTTGATGGATCAAATCACCTCCGATTCCAGAGGTGGATCCAGTGCTGCTACACCTGTGAAAGACACCAAACAGTAGGTCCCCATATAGTTGCAGCAGTGTCATCCGGAGTGTTTTATGCTTGATATTTAAGTTGTAGGTTGTTGCCGGTTACCCCCCGTGTACCGTTGCCTGTCGTTACCCGTTGGGGGTTACGGTGATCTGACCTTGGAGTCCCCTCCCCCGGTGCCGCACTCTCCCTTGTCATACCACCATCTGTTTTTCAATTTGTCCAACAGGCCCTGCTCGTTCAGTTTTAACACTGCCAAGTTAACAGGGTTTCTACGGGGATGATAGTAATAGGGGATAGAAGGGAACTAGGTGTTAATGAGCAGAGGACTGCCATAGTGAAGATAGCAACATTATTACATGGATTTACTTATGACAGGCATGTTATTATCGGTGTAATCATAAAATGAATGATTCTTTAAAGGACAGGTTCCCTGCTCTTCAGCCCAGACCGTGTTATCATGTCATTTCCCATCATTTAAAGTTGTGCAAATCACATCCATGTAGTTTTACTGTGAGATACTCTGCTGCAGCCATTCACCAGGCTTAAACACCGTCTAATGCCGTAATCATTCAGGCATCATACATAACAAATCTCCTTTTCAACACACAATACTTGTAAATGCTCCATAAATACACTCAGTCAGATTGTAGCCAAAAGAAAGAAAGACAATACGACCTGAGAAAATTTCTGGTTTGTGAGCATCTTCAATGATAGAACATGTCAAAGGTGACTGATGACTGTGAGCTGCGAGCTTCTTAATTCCCAAAAAGAAGACCAGCCATTGTAAGAAACAATTGCTCTATGACAATACCAATGTATGTTTCATGGAGCATAGAAGTAGTTTTCTGATTGGCATCAGCTGCTTCAGCCACCATCACTGGCTCATACTTCAGCTGCTTGGCTTCCACCTGACCAGTAACATCCAATCATATTGATACAGGTGTGCGGAGCGGCCATCATAACCCAGCACTAATCACTATCACTCTGCTAATACCCTCATGTTTTTTTTTATTGTTCAGGGAAACAGCCTGAAAAAGCCTCTTGGAAACATTACTAGTTGGTCTCACCAACAGAAAGGTATGAAACAATGTAGGGGTTGAGTGAGATGCCTGTTGGTGGAGGCATTCGTTCAAGGCAGATTTGGACATTTGGATCTCAGGGTGAAAAGACCTGTTGCTTGAAGTTCAAAGGTATCAAGTAGATGAAGTTTGACACTCTTCAGCATAGGATTGATGGAGGAAAAACTACTCCACTGGCTTGTCGAGCCCAGTGATCAGCTGTAGCAGAAGGGTTCATGTCTCATTATCGAAGCTGTCTGTGAGGAATACTAGTGAAGGAAAACAGCACGTTAATACGGCCTGGGTTGGAAAACAGCAACGTATCCTATTACTGACTACTGCGCAGCAAACCTCGACTTGCATTAATTCCCATTCACTACCTGATAAATAAAGGAGAACAACAGTCAAATGTTTAGACATGAACACCATGTGGAATATAAAATAACATATGGAAGTAACAAGTATGGGTATAATGAAGGGATGCAGGTGGCAAAATGTATTTTACAGTTGTGTCAATTTCCTACCATGTTGTATTTCCCTACAAAATACACAAATACCCACAAGTTGCCTGTTGTTCCCCTTTACACAACAGTGATGATCAAAGCTATAGAGTGACAGAATGTAGCAGTGAAGTTTCTATGGTGATAGCAAAGAAATATGAATCAATCAAATGCTCAGTGATGAGTCAACCAGTCATACTTCAGCTTGAAGGGACAATAATTCATGTGATGATAGCAACAGCAAAAGAAGAGTTTTGTTCTAAAGTGCATTATGTACATAAAAATATACAAATTGAAAAACTATTCGGTGTAAAACATGAAAAAGTCCAGTTGAAATGTGAACAAATTAAAAAATAATGTGAATCCAACCACGCTGTTGGAAGAAATTTGCATATGTATATCTGTAATTTTAAGAAAATCGAGAACACATTTCATACTGTTCATGTTAAAACTGCATTTCTTGACATGAAGTTGCCATTAAACTTTGGTCTTAATAGTGCAGTGTTCCTGGTTACAGTCAGTTCAGCGTCAATGCTGTAAAGTCAATAAGTTAGTAATAATTTGGCCTTTATCTGGTTTATCTCACCTAGACAGGACCTAAAGACACCCATTCTGATGTTGTTACTTATTTGTTTTAATCAATCAATCAGAAAATGTATCAATGTCCCTTTGGAACAATACTCTCCAAATGATCCACATAGCACAGTAACACAGTCATGGAAGTCTTAGCCACAGTGATTGTGCACACAGAGCAGATACAGCAGCTACATGAGGGGGAACCATGATGGAGGTTTATCAGTGGAAGTGATGAGATGAAGCGGGCGACCTGGCAGATGTTAGTACTGAGAGACGGTCAACCCAGAGACAGAGTCAGAGTCTGTTCAAGTGGGACTAGTGAGCTGTGTTTATCTGGTGATTATCCAGTACGCTCAGCATTCAAGTAGTTTAACACAACTGCGTTGCTAAGCAACTGATCACAAAAACTGACTGCTTGGTGAATGATTTTGCGCTTTCTGCATCTGCAGCTCCACACGAGCAAGAAAACAGCAGGCAACAAAGGCTGACTTCCACGGCTCTGCTTTTCCTCCGAAATCTGGATCACAAACTGAAAGCAGCAACACACACACATCACAATCTCACACACACATCACACATACATCACACACACTCACACACACATCACACACACATCACACACTCTCACACACACATCACACACACTCACACACACACACACACTCACACAATCACACTCACACACACAATCACACACACACACAAACACACACTCACACACACTCACACACACATCACACACACATCCACACACACACACACACACACACTCACACACACATCACACACACTCACACACACTCACACACACATCACACACTCACACACACTCACACACACATCACACACACTCACACACACTCACACACACATCACACACACATCCACACACACACACACACACACACACACATTACACACACATCACACACACATCACACACACTCACACACACTCACACACACATCACACACACATCCACACACACACACACACACATCACACTCACACTCACACACACACACACACACACACACACCACACTCACACACACACACACACATCACACATCGCACTCACACACACACACTCACACACACACACACACACACACATCGCACTCACACACACACACTCACACACACACACACACTCACACACACATCGCACTCACACACACACACATCACACTCACACACACACACATCACATACACATACATCACACTCACACACATACATCACACACTCACACACACATCACACATCGCACTCACACACACACACTCACACACACACACACATGTTTGTACAGCTATACTTGTGAGGACATTCATTGACATAATGCATTCCCTAGCCCCTTACCCTAACCATAACCATCAAAACTAAATGCCTGACCCCAACCGCTACCTTAACCTTAACCTAAACTTAATTCTAACCCTAACCTTAAAACCAAGTCTTAACCCTCAAACAGCCCGTTGAAGGTGTCTCAGAAAGTGAGGACCGGCCAAAATGTCCTCACTTTCCAAAAATGTCCTCACTCCCATGGTCTAAAACTCAAACTGGTTCTCACAAAGATAGTTGTACAAGAGCACACACTCACACACACATCGCACTCACACACACACACACATCACACTCACACACACACACATCACATACACATACATCACACTCACACACACACATCACACTCACACACACACACATCACATACACATACATCACACTCACACACACACCACACTCACACACACACACACATCACACACACACACTCACTCACACACACATACATCACACACACACACCACACTCACACACACACACACACACATCGCACACACACATACACACACATCACACTCACACACACACATCACACACACACACTCACACACACTCACACACACACACACACACATCACACACACATCCCACACACACCAAACTCACACACACACACACACACACATCGCACATACACACTCACACACACAGACATCACACTCACACACACACACACACACTCACACACATCACACACACATATTACACACATCACACACACAGGACACACACACATACATCACACACACACACACACATAAACGCACACACACACACATACATCACACACACACACTTTTTCCACTGATTCATTTCATAACATAGAGGAACATACTAATTATTACATTCAGCATATACTAATCTCATCTTTGGAGTAATTTCCGTTCTCTGACTCTGGGTTGGCTGTAAAATGCTGATGTGAAGCAGAAAGAATGAGAACAAGAAGTTCTCTCACAGAACATCTGATAAAAACATTGACAAAGGCCACTGATGTCTGAAACAAAGAAAGGGGAAAACATGACTTTCAGATGCTGCTGTCAGGTCAAAGTAAAATCCCCCAAACTCCAGGATTGGTGATATTCATCCTTTAGCTGAGCAAAGACTTTCTTTATTTTCAGCTTTAGAGACAGTTACTGTGTGTCCAGTAAACCAAGTCAACACCCACAATGAAGCCACATCTACACACTGATTTTATTCACGTGTTCACAACACAAAAAGGTTGAGTATCACTGGTTTAACGTAGGATTTGTACGTAAATCTAAGTATTTCTTCACTGTTCAGGGTATAAATTGTTGGTTCAACAGCAGTTCAGTTCAGTATTTATCATTCTTTTTGATTCAGTAACTTCGACCCAAATTAAACTACAAACAAACACCTGAATGAGGCTTTTATGCAAGGCTGCAAGGCTCTATCTGACAGCAGCAATGTTCATAGAGAGGTAGCTAGATGGATGAATAGACAGACAGACAGACAGACAGGTAGGTAAATCTGTGCGTTAGCTGTATTGTGGTGGTGGTAGAAGCAGGCAGACAGGCAGGTTGGCAGTCAGACAGGCACAACAGATGACATGACAACAGACAGGTAAACAGGCTGACAGACTGAAACACTGAGACAGACAAACAGAAAAACACACGTATTGACAAAGACAAACACAAGAGAGAGAGAGACAAGACAGACAGAGAGACAGATTAAGAGACTGACAGTCAGACAGACAGACAGGCTGACAGACAAACACACAGACAGTTCACAAGTCTAAAGCCCAGATCTGACAGACAGCTCTGTGACGCTCAGGTTCCTTCATGTTTTCATCTCTACAGATTTTTAAGTTAAAGAAATACATGAAGTTTGTTCTCTGAAAGCTGGATGTCCTGATGGATTCATCCACGGACTCATGCATGTTTGAACGAGTGCTCAGTAGAGGTGGGCCCAAGTCACAGTTTTCAGGTAGGTCTCAGTTCTTGTTACTCTGGGAACCAGATCTGCTCTGGCAGATACGTATCACAAGCGTTTATCTAATAAGGGGAAGGTTCGATACGATGACTGACAGCTCCGATGAGACATTTTCGTAAACAACCAAGATGGCCACCGCTGATGTGGTATTAAACAAACTTGACAGTTCATTTTCTCTAAAAGAAGAACAAACAACTGCACTTAAAGCTGTTGTTGATCAGAAAGACGTGTTGGCTGTACTTTTGACAGGAAGCTGATTGGTTGTCTCCGCCTGTTGATAACGCCCCTTGGAAATCGAAAGAGATGCCAAGCTAAATTCTTGCAATCTGCAACCTCACTGCTAGATGCCACTTAATCCCACACAGGACCTCTAAGTACAATCTAAAGGTATTTGTACTTTACTTGAGTATTTTAATTTTATGCTACTTTATACTTTCACTCCACTACATTTTGGAGGCAAATATTCTATTTTTACTTTGCTGCATGTATTTGATAACAATTACTTTACAGATTCAGATTATTAATACAAAATATAAATCAATTAATAAATTACGATATATTATTATCGATTTAGCTGCCCAGCAGTATATAAAGTAATTAGGATTAGCTCAGCAGATGCATCGGCATATTTATGACACTTTGTCAACCTTTTGTTCAAACCAAGAAGCAGCCTCTGGGTATGAAAGTGAAACCAATGGAAGCGCCTTTAACCTGCGTAACAGCCAGCAGGGGGCGACTCCACTGGCTGCTAACAGAAGTCTGATTGTATAGAAGTCAATGAGAAAATGACCCGACTTCTCACCTGATTTATTACCTCAGGAAACATTTTCCTGATGAGTTTATGGTCTCAGTCGCTGGTTTCAAGTCTTCTTCAGTACAGCAGGATGTTCGTTTAGTGAATTACGGTCCCGTTTAGAGGAAAATAGACGATGTGACGTCAAGAGTCATTGTTGTTAAGGTCAAAGTTGTTCTTTTTGATGTCTGAAGTCAAACCCATGACTTAAGTCCACATCTCTTTTACTGATTGTTTTTGATTTAGTTTGGTTCCAGTAACCAATCCTGTTGTTTGATTAAACATTTGGTTTAAAACGAAGAAAACAAAATTCATGTAAGAACATGTCTCTTTCAAAAGACGATAATATTAATTTAACTAATTCAACCAAAGCTGTTGACACTGTTAGGTACAGTTAATTTCATAAGCACATGGCTGGTCTGATGGCCTAATTTCCCAGAAAAACAGACAAAACAGGACACCAACATCAACCCCACACTGTGTACCTGAGGGGCGATCCTTTGGGCGTGGCCACTCCGTAGCCTTTAGAGTCCAGGTTGCCTCCGACCTTCATGGTGTCGCAGGGCTTCCTCTGCTCGATGTACTCGTTCATGGAGGACTCCAGCAGGTAGGCGTACTTCCCCTTCGACTTCCTGACTCTAATCACACCCTCATTGGTGTTCTTGACGAACACTGTGGGGTCAGCGCTCCGCATGTACGACCACATCTTCTCAAAAACTGCTATCTTTGACCGCTAAAGTACAAGCAGATAGACAAAACAGAAAAGTTCACATTATTGTAACCTGCTCCGATGTCTTTTTGCATTGCATTTTTGCATCGGGGTATCGTGTACTGCATGTTACTGAGCATTTGAACTCAAAGCACTGATTACATGCTGATTAAAGCTTTTGTTGATTGGTTTATGGAGATAAACAGCTGGTGGAGCTAATCTCTAGTTCGCTTTTTATCCAAACAACAACTTTAACACCTGAGACAAGTTTCTGCTCCAGGAACAAAGACTGGAAGCAGTTGGGATCCGCCAGCCAAGATCCATCAAAAAGGGAAACAATCTTTCTTCCAAGTCAAGTCAAATTTATTTATTGAGCACATTTAAAACAACCCACGTTGACCAAAGCACTGTACGTACCAGAGCCGGACACCACACCCGTCAGTGAAAAGTACTGTATGTCCTTTTGTGTTTGTATTTTCTGGAACAAAATGCATTTTGGGGTCACATGCAGAGAGTGACAGTTTATGATAGCGTCTCTCTGAGGAAAAGGGGGTGTTCTCACATCAAATAAGTTCTGCTCTAAACGTTCTTCAAAGAGTTTAGATTAGGCCTGTTTTTTATTGATTGAAGACATTTAAAGAATACAGTACATCTTCTGCAGACTATCAGCGGGTTCTGCCCGACCATTAACCCAACAAACCCAGTGTAGAGAATTATTGATAATCGGGACAGTACCAGTATACGAACAACATGTCCTCACCCTGAAGAACTCTTTGGTGGAGCCTCCGTCTAGAGTACCGTAGGCAATCTCGGTCTGCTTGGCCAGGTCCTCTGAACCCTCGATGGGGGAGACCATCCTCTCCACAGTGAGGAAGGCTGCCAGGTTGGCTGTATAGGAGGAGATGATGATGAGGGTGAAAAACCACCAAACTCCTCCCACGATTCGACCTGAGAGGGACCTGGAGAGACGGGGGGGAGACAGATGAACTGCATGCTAAAGTTTTAAACCACCGTGAATCTGGAAAAATGATTATAAAGACAAAGAACACTGAACCCCACGCAATGTAATAATTTATTGCTTCGGCGGGAGGATAGAACAGTTTATGAAATACTCTTGGACTCTTCTGATGATCATGGTTTATTTATCCCGATACAGGTACAGAGATAACGGTGTGAGTAAGTCCTTCACATATTCAGACAGTACATCCATCAATCTAAAGAAACAAGAGCCTTCTTGGGTACATTTTAGGATTAAATACGTCTTTTTTCAATCGTCCTTAATAATAATAATAAGCAGCCACTTTTCCCTGAAAGCTGACCTCCGACATGGCCACCACAAGATGCATGACATCACCACAGAGGCGTCTGTAACGTGTTTGTTGGATGTGCTCACAGCTGAGCTCACTGGACCAATCGTTCACGTGGTGCTCTGTGTTTTTATTTCCTGCAGCAGCTGTGACGCCGGAGGCTGAACTGCTGTGATTAAAGAAGGAGGTTCTGCCTGCAGGCGTCCACCCTGCTCACCAGCATCACACACACACACACACACACACTGATACTGTTCAGCCCTGCGGTCCCAACCGGCTCGTGCAAAGCTGACTCTGTGTGTGTGTGTGTGTGTGAGAGAGACAAAATGTCCTCACAATAATAGTAAGAAGCGTCCCTACAAGAGTAACAAAGCACTGTGGCCCATTAAAAACTGAATGTTGATCAGTTCTTTTTATGCCAGTTTGTGTCTCTTTGATATTGACTTTCTTTTGTTTTCTTTGTTGTGAAGCACTTTGTGAGTCTTTGCTGTGAATCGCACCATAAAGTAAATCACTGATCATCTTTCTGAGGTGTACTGACAATGACTGATGTTGGTTTAAAGGTACATTTGGTGAATTAATGATGTGGTGTGTAAACAGCCACAGCTGTGTGTGATGACTGGGTCTTTTAGTGGTAAATAATATATAAGTTGTGATGATTCCTCATGGAGTCTCTTCATATCCAACAGAAACTACCTGTGCAGATCGAGGTGATATCTGGTTATTCAGTTCATGTTATCTCCTGTGTGTGTGTGTGTGTGTGTGTGTGTGTGTGTGTGTGTGTGTGTGTGTGTTCCTATCTTCTTGGTCCTGCTGTTTCCGGTGTAAGCTGCTACTTATTGTTTCACATGTAGAGTCATTCCACTTGTTTTTTGGTCTGTATATTGGGCTTGTTGGGCTTCTTTTTTTCCTGTTGATGCTGTGTGATTTGAAATTGTTTCTTGTTGTGTCGGCCTGGAGAAGAGGAAGACGAGATGAAAAAATACTAACCAAGTCAGTAATTAACTCCTGTAGCGGAGCTGCATTCATGTAAGTTGATTTAATCACAAGACGTGAAGGGGAACAGCCTTTTATTTGATTAGCAGATTCAAATATTCCGAAGTGGCCTACGTCTGTTAATGTGAGTCTGAATTTCAGGCATCGTTTGAGACTCTGTGCTCCTATAAAGCTAAACACGGATGTTAACCTCCACATGTTGACTCCTGCGGGTCAGAGTAGTAGTAGAGAAAAGATGTGATGCTCAACACTGGACGAGAAGATGGCGAGAAAGCAGAGTGAGAGGCGATGAAGAAGAGATGATGAAGAACTGAGTGAGAAAGACAGAATGAGAGAGACGTGAGGACCCAAAGCCTGCCTCAAACCCAGCTGGACATCATGGTGTGTTTGCTGTTTTAATTTCTGTAGTCATTGACATGCAGCATTAATATGTGTGTGTATGTGTGTGTGTGTTTGTGTGTGTGTGTGTAGGTTCAAGTTAAAGTTAGGGAATGTATTATGTCAATTAGGGTTCTCACAAATATAGAAGTATGAACGTGTGTCTGTTAAAGAGCAAAAATACACAGTTAAAGAGATCATTGAGATTGACTGGCAGAAACACACACACACACACAATCACACACACAACCTGTATGCTAAACATAAAGTATGTGATGTATAAGGAGTTTGCTTTAATGAGGTCATGAGGAAACATTTACTGAACAAGACATAAACATGCACACAGAGTGACACACTCCTACATATATAAACACACACACACACACACACAATGCAGTGGCTCCAGAATAGAAACAGCCTCAGGCCTTCACACAGCTGTAACATACAACTGACCCGGCAGCACGTCACATAGGATTGTATGTGTTCCATGATAACATGTGTGTATGTGTGTGTGTGTGTGTGTGTGTGTGTGTGTGTGTGTGTGATATGTCTGCAGTAATCAGTGCTGTATATCACTGATGGTCATGTATGTATTCCAGTCTGCTGTTGTACTAACTATGTTTGTGAGGACCGGTGCAGTGAGGGGTTAAGTCTTGGTTATAGGGTGGAGGTGATAGTTATAATAGGGTTAAAGTTAGGGTAAGTGCTGGGGTTAGGCAGTCAGCTTAATAAAGGCTGGAAGGCGATGGGGAACAGCTAGCCTGGCTCTGCCCACCTACCAGCACCTCTGAGTTCATACAAAAACAGAAGAATGAAAACACAAAGACAATTATTAATATATTGCTAGAATCTTTGAACTATTCTTGGTTGGGACCTCCCATAGCGGCTGCTGGTTGCCTGGCAACTTTTCTGGGCTGATAAAAAAGGCCGGCTCATAACCCCCATAAACATATCAATTTGTCATTCATAAGGCCCTCAAGTGGCCAAAACATAAATAAACCATGATGCCAAAAAACTTCAAATACTTAAAATCCAAAAACTGAAAGAAAACGTTTTTATATAAAACGTGGACGTCATCTTGACCGCAGCACAGACACGCTCGCTGGACTCTCTCATCGGCTACCAAACAGAAGAACGTCTGCACCTCGTCCGATAACTGCGGATAAATCTGTGGATAAAGTCTGAGGCTGATGGCGGCTTGGCTATTTAAAAATGGCGGATTTGTGCAGGATGTCCCTTGTTGCCAAAGTGATGATTCTAGTGACGATTCTCTCTGACCAATCAGTGGTCTGCAGTGTTTTCACTGCACCTGTTGGGCTCGGCTCAGCAGGTGAAAGCGAGGAGAGCCGAGCTGGTTAGATGCCAAAGTAAAGGGCCAAAAGTAAAAGTACAGACGCATTACCACTTTAATATTGCAGCTGGGAAAGGTGGAGCTCAGTTTAATGACTTTATACCCTGCAAAATAGTCCCTCAAACTTGTACTTAAGTTCAGAGCTTGAACAAATGTAATCAGTTACTTTCCAGCACTGTCTGTCGTACCTGGGGGAGATGTCGCAGCCCTGCTGCATGAAAGCCCCGAGTGAGAACCAGAGTGAGTTAAAGATCCCAAAGTCATTGGTGTGTTCTAGAGTTTCCTTTTCCTTCTGCTGGTTCTGGTTCTGGACCTGAGCCTGGGAGTACCCTGAGAAATCAGACATAACCAGACAGATAAGAATCCAGTTTCACATATTAAAAGACAATAAACAGGAGGTTTCAAGCCTTGATGACAATGATGATGACGATGACGATGAGATACCTGGAGAGTGAGCGAGCTCAGAGGATGAAGTCTGCAGAGCTCGCCGAGAGGCAGAGGAGGGCAGAGTTTCATCTTCATCGTCTGAGTCGTCGCCCTGCCATTCATACGGACTGAAGCGACTCACCTGAGACACACAAGTACTTCATGTAGTTAAAGTATCAGCAGTAAAGTACAGAAGTATTCTCAGTAGTATAACCCCCCCCCCCCTCACCAGGAACAGCACCACGCTGACTCCGATGTAGGCGAAGACGATGCACATCCAGATCTCGTAGGCCAGCGGGTCGAGGAAGGAGAAGACGCCCGGCTTGGACTTGGTGGGTTTCTTGATCATGATGGAGATTCCCAGAGACATGAAGGGTTTGGTGAAGTCGATCACCTGCTCGCGCACAAGAGTGATGGTGAGCGGGGCGACCGCCACGTCGGCCTTCTGCAGAGCCCCACAGGAAACAAACGTTACAGCCACAACACACACACACCGTCCTGCTGCCCCAAACACTCACTACAGCACCACATGTGGATTCATCCGCTGCTGAAAATAGTCCCCAACAAATGCACTATTTCCTCCTGTTTTTTACTGAACCTTTTTAAACATGAAAATATGTAAGATTTAGATCTTCAGTGGGAACCAATGGGCTTGTAGCTGAGAGCCGCAGACAGAGATGTTGTTGGAAATATAGAGAAATATGAACCCCTGAAGCAAACCCTTTACATTGCACACAAAGTGAAGTTGCAGCTCTCACTGCTCACCCCGTACACCAGCTCTCCCACCATGCCGTTCCACATCTTGGTTTCGGCGTCTCTGGCACCATATTTGCCGTCCCCCACCAGCTCGAGGCGGTAGGTGAAACCCACATGTTTGGCGATCTCTGAGGCCAGTTCAGCACAGTAACCTTCGTACCGCTCGTTTCCCACAAACTGCTCGTGGTTCTTCTTCAGCATCATGTAGGGAGCTTCCTGTACACAGACAGGTCACATCACTGACATTTCACTTCTCTCCAAGTCAGTTTATAGTAACTGAATACATGTACTCTAGTACAATTTTTAAGTACTTATACTTCACTTGGGTATCTATATTCCATACTACTTTCTACTTAGACTACATATTGTACATTTATCTGATAACATTAGTGGTATTAGTACTTTGATGGATCTGACTACTATCATGCTCCCTGTGTGCAGAAACCACTTCCACTTTCTTTTGAGGTGAGATGCCTTCATGAGCACATTTCGGTTTTTCTTTACTTCACCTCTGTAGACTTGGGACTTGGACTTCAGACAGAAATGACGACTTGAACCTGGACTTGTTCTTGTTCTTTTGGTCTTCTGTATTTTCTTACTTGTGCAAAGTGAATAAACTTAAGTAAACACGTTGTCTGTCTTGCTAGTGGTGATCGGTTTTGTTAAGCTCCAATGCAAACAAATCTCTTAATGAACCTTTGATCTCCCCTCTAACTTTTTAATTAGTGAAGAACAAAGTAGAAAACATCCACAGCAACAGTAGCCAGCGCTGACCGTCGCCCTCACTGACTAAACTGATTAAATCAGCTGTAGCTAATTAAAACAAATTCTGTAATGGCTGAAATCAAACTCCCGTCTGTTCTCCGATGTTCTCCGTGAGTGTGATGAGGATCAGCTGATCGCGTCATGAGACTCATCTTATCAACTGAACAGTTGGTCTCTGCATCAGGACCTCCAGTATTTGGAGAAAGCAAAATAAGTTGTAAAAAGTAATTAAATGTGTCATCTCATACGTTATGCTGTTAATCTTATCTCGTAGTTGTAGCCACAGGTTGTGAACATTAATTAGGCCGCTGTTAATCAAACTGTAATGAGAGTGACGAAACATCTAAACTGAATCTTTTACTTTTTGTTGACTTGCACTTTCAAATGTTGAAAGCTAAAACTTATCAGATTCAATATGGGTTTGTATTAAATGAAATACTATTATTTAGTCTACTCTCGACTTGTTTTGTGTGTTTTAATTAATTTGTTACACTGTCAGGCTTAAACCGAGAGAAGAATGAGAGGTTAAAACCAGTGTTACCAGTATGGTGGTGACGATGTATGTTCTGTTCTGCAGGCCGTAGAACTCCTCCACCACCGGCTTGTAGATGGCGGTGTTGACGTAGCCTCTCTTCTCGTTCCAGTAACCGATCTGAACAAACAGCAGCAGTGTTAGTGTGTTGTTTGGATTTTTATGTCTCCATCTTTGGTTTCAAACCGTTAAGGGGGGGGGGGGGGGGGGGGGGCGGGGGTCACATCCTAACCCTAACCCTGAACACGAGATGAGGGCGCACCAGAGGTGACATCTAATGTAAGCTGTTTAGCTCCTGAGGCTTCATGTCGTCTACAAGGACTAACAGTGAGCTGCTTGTTTGTCCCACTAAAAAGATTTTCTGCCTCTACGAGCTGACAAAGAGGCTGCAAACACTGAACCTAAATCCAGCTTTAAAATGTCCCATCTGAAGCCTGGACCTCCGCGTGACTTGTAACTACTAAACTACACAGCAAGCATAAGTGTACTTTATTACAATGATAAAACATACTGTAACACCGTGGTGTCTGACGGAGTCTAAAGAAAGCCGAGAGTCTGCAGGTTTTTACACCAAACAAGCGCTGCAGCAGCTGATTTCACTGATGATCACACCTTTAATCAGAGAAGAGGGAGCTAATTATTGAAATGAGCTGATGCAGTGAAAAGCTGCCGACTCCTGACTCTGCAGAGCGACTGCACACCAAACCTGTGTTAGAATCAAACTGGTTTAACAACGAGCTGCAGCAGCACCTTCCTGGGTCCCGTGTGGACGAGCTCCATCACACTCAGAGTGTAGTTGGTGCGATGACCTCGCTCGTCAAACTGAACCCGACCCGTCAGCCCCTCCAGACGCACCTGCAAACACACACATACACACACCAGGCTGACTGTGCTGCTGCTGTGGCAGCTGTGTGTTACTGTGTGTATTAGTGTGTGTATTTGTGTGTGTATGAATGTGTGTATTAGTGTGTGTATGAATGTGTGTATTAGTGTGTGTATTAGTGTGTGTATTAGTTTGTGTATGAATGTGTGTATGAATGTGTGTATGTGTTGACCTGTTGCAGTGCTCTCTGTATGTCGATGCCCTGTCCCCAGGGAGCGGGGGGGTTGGCCAGACACTCCCCTGCGTTGCCACGGCGAGAGATGTCGATCCGCTGTCGCCGCAGGTTCTGAAAAGCCGTCGCCATGACGCTGACGCCATCGTAGGTCAGAGCTCCTGTGTACTGAGGATGACAACGAGGTTCAGAGAGACTCATTAAATCCTTAAGATGTGTTTAAAATTCATGATAAATGCTTGATGCTATTCGTGGTCAATGGCCATTTCACATATTTATATCCAGTAATTATCTCTGTTTATTGTAGTTGTTATTATGTCACTGTTAGTGGTGGAGTCCGCCATTCCTGCCTGGGATTCAAAGACCCTGTAATCCAGTGTTACTGTTTGTAATTCAGCCTCAGAGCTGGACTAAGCTAACACAACATTACCTGCTGCTGCTGCTGCTTCACATTAAAACACTTCAACTGGCGCACCTGAGTTTGTTTGGCTGCACTGTAACCTGACACACCAGCTGCGCTAACGTCGGATTCCTGACAGAGCAGTGGAAAGTAACTAAATACATTTACTCAAGTAGTTTACTGAGTACAAACCCAAGGTACTGGTACTTTACTGGAGTCCTCCTCCTCCTCATCAGCCTCAATTACTTTACAGATTACAGTTTCCATCCCTGTCCAGTGAAAACCTTGTATCTCCACCTGTGTTCATGGTAAATGTTTGTGATAAACTAAACTGTTGACTTTTTAGAGATACAAGGTTCTCACAGGATGCAGGACTTTTACGTGTAGGGGACGGCGTGGTATCAGTACCCTTACTGCAGTAAAGGATCTACCTTGAGTCTCCTGCGAGCCAGTTTGAGGTCTTTGCTGTCGAAGTCCAGCCAGTCCTGGTTGATTTTCTCCACTGCTGGATCGGACCGGTTCACCAGCTGGAAGCCCGTCACGTTGGGTCCAAGTTTCTGTAACTCTGTCATGTTCAGGTCCATGAAGCCCTGACACACACACACACACACACACACACACACACACACACACACACACACACACACACACACACACACACACACACAGAGCGTCACACTGGCTGAACCCCTCAGCCGCCTCCTCCTCCTCCTCCTCCTCCTCCTCCTCCTCCTCCTCCTCCTGTATTCCCGTTTCTTCCAGTAAACATACCGACTCACCAGATTGGCCAGGATGTAATGGTAGTTCTTCAAGTTTCTCCTCTGAGCAGCAATCTGAGCGAGAGAAAAGTCTGAATAAATTATATGCTAATTACATTTTTCTGATGTTTCTAATGATGATAAAAAGCATCCATTACACATTCATCACACACGTGCATGTGTGTGTGTGTCCTCTCAAACAGCTGCTAATTGGAAGACTTGATTCGTCTTTGAGGGATTAATTGCTCATCTTCACCATCAGGAAGAGATGGAAAGAAAAAGAGAGAGAGCCTCCTCAGATGGGTGAGAGGAGAGGAAGAGGAGACAGAGAGAAAAGGAGGAGAAGATGGAGGAGGAACATAGAAGAGAGGTTATAAAGAGGAGGAAGAGAAGGAGGTGGAGAGAGAAACAGCTGTAGAGAGGAAAGGAGGAGGAGGAGGAGGAAGCAGGTGTTGGCTCCCGTCTCCCTGTCAGGTCCAGCTCCTAATGAGCAGCAGTCAATGAACGTTCACTAACACAGCTGGTGGGCAGCGCTGAACGCTCCTCACTGCTGGAGGAGGGAGGGAGGAGAAAGCTGCTCTCAGTGCTCCTCCTCTTCTCGCCTCCTATAAAAAAAGACTCCAAATGGAAATAGGGAAGAGAAAAAGCAGGAGCTACATGCTAACAGAGTGCAGCTGAGGCTGAGACTCTTTAGTTCTGCTGTGTTGGACACGTCAACATGTTGACCTGCCGAGGATCAATAAAGTTACGACCGTCCATCCCGAGCTGATGTCACCATCCGTCACTGACAAACCAGGTCGAACTTCTCCACAACTATAAAATGGATCGTCACGAAATTCTGTGCAGACGTTCATGTTCCCCACAGGATGAACGGTAATTACTTTACTGATCCTCTGGATCCTGCTTCAGTCTTGGTTTAGTTGGTTTAGTGTCACGTTCAAAGGAGAACTTTTTTTTTAAAGGAAATTTCACGGAACTTGTCTTTATCGTCCTCTACTTTCTTCTTGTTCACTGTCAGGCCACATAGAGCAGAAAAGTCCACCAAGTCTTACGCATCCATTTTTACCAACACTGAAACCACCTGTCAGCATCGTGACCCAGGAGGTTCAGAGCTCCACCTGAATCTTCTCTCACATCCAGCTCCACTAACTGAACCAGAGGAAGTGAAGCTGAACACCACCTGATATTCTCAGCCGACCACATGAAACTCAACAGGAAATAAATTCAACTGAGGCCAAAAGCTTCATTTCACCGATCACAAGCACCACCTGATACTTGAGCCTGTCGGCCAGCTGGAGTTCAACAGGAAGTGGACTTTCCCAAATGATGTTTGGTTTCTGGCCAGATTCCCACCGAGCAGCTCTCTGTTGCTGCCCTCCCTCTCGCTCTCTGGTTTCAAAACATCCCTTTCACTGCACAGATATCTTCCCCCCGTATGCGCTCGCTCTCTCTGCTGCCAGTCAATTATCAATGAGGCCAAAATCAAAGTGTTCAAATCAAAACACTGTGAAAGAGCAAAGATATTCAGCAGCATCTTCTGCGGCTTTGAAGACGGAGACACACAAAATAAGCCAAAGTTAGTCTGTTTCTGGGTTACAGACCGCTCTGCTGGACTCAACAAACCAACCAAGAAACTTCAGAAGATGAACAAGACTCAACTGAACGCTCCAGTTTTCAAACTACTCAGTTCAATGGATCACAAGCTGACAACCACGGTCACAGGTCTGTTGTCAGGGACTCTTTACTGACATAATCGTGTCTTGTGTTCGTGTCACATTAAAGATTCACAGACATCAGGATCAGTGGGTGTTTTACCAGGTTGAGGATGGAGTTGAGTCGTTCCAGCTCGCAGTCGATGATGATCTGGAAGTCCTTCTTAAAGTCCAGGTCGGTCAGCAGCTTGATGAAGGCCGCTTCTGTCAGAGTGTCCAAGTTAACGGAGGTGACCTGCCAGGTCCGCTCAGCCGCCGTGTCCAAGATCCTCTGCAGCACCGACAGACCTGAGAGGGAAATACCATGTGACTCACAGACATCCACAAGGACGTACGATCATATCATTCATAACTCTGACACACCAGGTCTCTTCTTTTTATTCCATATGTTGTTATAACTAAATGTTTCTTTTTTTAAAGAGAACGTTTTGTGATCTAACAAGATGAAACTATATTGATATATCAACAGTCCAAAACCCAAACATACTTCAATTCTCTATATGTGTGTGTGTATATATATGCACACACATACACACACACACACAGGTACGATTGCAGCGTTGTTTTAATCACTGCGCATGCCAAACTTAATTTAAAACTGAGTTCCTCCTTAGCAACATATAACTTTCGTAAAGGGCGAAAGGTAACAAATGAGGAGGGAAGTCGGGTCATTTCCTCATTGACTTTCACATTGACCCATTAGAGAGAATGCAGGTTGAAGGCACTCCACACTGGCTTCACTTGTAACCAACACGGATATTTCTGGGTTTGAAGACGCAGAAGCTTCTCAAACTGAATGTCAAGCTGTTTTTTTTTTTTTTCAGTTGAATTAAACTCTTGTGATGTTTGCTGTCTGCCTCAGGCTGGACTTGGCCTGTGTGAAACTTCAAAAAGCTGCTTCATGCACTTCAGACTCATGATGGTTTGGTTTTTGTTTAAGTGGCCTGATTTGAATAAAAATAAATAAATATTGATGATGGTGAATTATCTGAGATGAGATTTATTTGAGAAGCTTTTCAGTCTTTTATCTTTTCACACCGTCTCCTCTACTGAGCTGTAATCCATTATTTAAGCAGAAAAACCTGACCGCACACAGTCAGACCGTCAGCAGAAACATGATACACCAACTTGGCCTCATGGTCAAACCTGGAAGACCTGATGCAGGTTAAAACGAGACTCTGCAGACATGCTGCTGGCTCTGTACAATGGTGCTTTGAGGTAAATGTTCTCATCAGCACAGGAAATTCACAGCAAGTCAGCAGATCACCAAAGTCAGTTGGGTTCATCATCTGGGCACCATGAATGTTTCTACATCGTCCACACTTTTAAAGCTCCGCTTATCAATATTTCTTGTATTTACAACTAAACCACAGAGAATCATTTATTTGCTTATTTGTTCATCACAGTTGGTGATTAGTTTCTGAACACTGTCCTGTTGTATTTTTAACAAAACACTGAAGTGAGAAACACGTTTCCACCGCATGAGAAGAACCATGAAGATTAGGATTAAAAAACGACGGCACGGTTTGATCATTATTGAAATCTTTTGTAATGAATGGATCCAAAGAGCTCGAAAAGGAGGCTGAAAATAACAAAGCACTGTTCTCCAGAGTAGCAACGACCTGTTTAGTGGCCATTTATTTTAAATTTACTATTGAACCAAATATTAATTTAAGTTTTGTTTCTGTCGTCCACTTCCGAGCTCTCTTGATGCAACGTTTCGTACCGCACTAAATTAGACCCTGGTTCCTTCAGTGGAAACTTAGTAAGGTTCCTGGTTTCCTGGAACCGTTCCTACATTGGAAACAGGCTCAAAGTCAGAGAGCAGCTGGTGAACACAGTGCAGTGTTCAGCAGCTACAGAGGCAGATATTTCCCTCAGGAGGTGGAGACCAAACACAGAGCTAACAGAGAGAGAACTGGACTCAATGAAGGATCACGTCGATCACAAGTTCAACATCAGCTTCAAGAGTGATGATATGTTTGTTATTTCTAATTGCCAAGGTATTGAATAATGGGTTTTTAATCATATTTGTCTGGGTATTTAATACATAGGGCTGCTATAATTATTGTTATTTCTTTAATAATTAATCAGATGATTATTTTCTAGATGAATTATTCAGCCTGTTAAACTTCAGACACAAAAGAAACTTTACAATTTACTCAGTCATCG
>CM062197.1:485000-537500 GCA_031216445.1 Lateolabrax maculatus
TGGGGCCGACTGGAGAATCGCTTCTTGTTATGACGACATCTCGACTCATACGATCAGAACAAGAAACTTTTAATATCAGGAAAAACCCTGCAACATGCTGCCGTCCTTGTTGTGCATCAGTAAAATAACTGATGATATATGTTGTACATGTTGTTGAGTTGTGTTCTAACTTCATCCCAAATGTTTCCAACGATGATCAAACCAGAGAAATCCCATAAATCCTATTTTTTAAGTATGTTTGATAATATTTAAAGAAATTGTTTTCTGACCTTTAATTTGCTGTTGATACAAACTGAACACTTCCCCCATTTTCCTGTTGACCCGATAAATTCAGATAGTCATGTCACACTCTGCTGAGAACACTTTACTACTAAACTGTTTAAATCAGAAATGAATTTCAGTCACTTCTACTTTGCCTTTTGATCGTTGTTAAGCTAAATAGAACTCACCACTTCCTGCAGATGTTTCACATTAAAAGCCTAACACAGGGTCTAAGGACAGAATCCTTTCCCCTTTTAATGTGAAACACTGGTCGAGGTGTCCAGGTTTACTGACAGTAGAGTAACTTTGAATGAAAATACATAGAAGTAGAACTGACTGTAATTTCCCAGTGAGACCAGATGCAGTTTCAAAACATGCGCTACAGAATCATCCTGGGTGTTTACATGTATATGTATATATTTATATATATATATATACTGTATAAATAACTGCATATATTGCTGCATAATGTTTTTATTTTAGCTTTTATTTGATCCTGTTTATTCTAAATGTAATCATCTGTATATATGTTTCATTTCCTTTACAACCCTGTATTGTAAAATGACAAATAAATAAAACCTGAACCTTGAACTTCTATCTGTCAAGCTGACAGAACCTTTGATGTTCCTTTTGATGTGTTGTTCAGGTAATCACACACCTCCAATAGTTCCTGGCTATTATTTAAGAACCCATAGTTTGGAACTTAAACTACTTTGGCCAGTAAGAGAAAGATGGCTAAATAATAAATGCTCCTATGAGGCAGGATGTGACTGAGCGATGGAGACCAACACCCAGCAGCCACTGTTCTGTGTCAACGTCACACTACTTCCTGCCATTGAACAGAACACATATAACACACAGAGATTTGTCCCGTACCCACATCTCACCTGAGTCGGAGCTGTACATGTAGACGAACCTGGTCCAGTAGAAGTGCTCCAGCAGGGCCATGAGGGGCTCCTGCAGCTGGGGCCGCAGCTGCAGGACGAACTGGTTGTTGGTCTGAACGGGGAAGGACGGCGTGACGAAGCAGACGTGCAGAGAGCCGCAGAAGGACATCAGCATGTTGACCGTCCGCCTGTCGTACAGACCCATGATGGCGTACACGCCCTTTGAGAACTGGGAGCAGACTGGAACAGATGAGGGAAAAGAGAAGGTTTCTGAAACAGGTTTCATCAAAGGACACAAAGTGTTTCTTTACTCAGATTTACATCCCCATGATGCCATGAAGTCTGACCGGCGGGACCAACGCAGTCTCACACATCCTGCTGAAAACGAGTTTCATAACAGCAAGGCTGGTTTCAGTGTTCAAACGTTACAGCGTCACCGACTACGACAAGTTCCACGTCTTGTTGGTGACGTCGACCAATAGGAGCACAGAGCGGCTCTTCACCTGGTGAAGTGAACTGTGCAACAGGAAAGCTCACAGTCGCTTCTTATTCGAAGACAACACAGCCAGTATCACACACAATGCCTGTTCCAGGAAGTCGGACCCCAGCTCCTCCTTCCCAATGACATCACGCAAGTCGTGAGACGGAGAGCTGTGATTGGTCCGTCGTGTCTCTGGGCTGAGCCACGGCGAGACTTTATGTCTCTATGAACAGACAAAAACATTGTGGAACCTGAGAACCTTAAGGGAATTTATTTTAGTCAATGAATCACCTGATTAGTTTTTCAGTTAATAAATGAATCATTTAAACTATAAAAGAAAAGAAAATTATACAAGTCATCATCAGTGTTGTTTAACGCCGCCTGTAAACCACATTTCCTTCAGGATGATAGTTAAGTTGAGGTCTGGTGTTTATATGGTAAAATAATTGCCCTCCACCTCTCCTCTCCGTCAGTAAGCATCCCTCCTTCCTCTGCCCTCCCCCTCATCACCCATCCTCTACCGTAACATCTTCCTCTTTCCAATAATGTCTTTTGTCTTGTTGTCTGTCTTGTTTTCAAGCTCCAATTCCTTTTTCCCCTAAAATCCAGGTCACCAAACAAACCAAAGGTAAAATACAGTTTGTGCTCTGTTTTCTGTCACCGCACCGTACTTCAGAATCACAAAAACTTGGACACAGATATTTGTCTTTCATGCATGAAGTAAAAATTAAAGAATATGAGGTGTCTGAGCTGAAAGATGTCTCTGCCATATGTGTCTAATGTTTAGGTAAGCCTATGTCCAAGGTCTGGAGCCATCCAGGATGGATGTCCCTTGGGGGTTGTTTTCCTAAAGTTCCAAAGAGATGAGATCAGTTTTAACATGAACTATATGTTCCACCTTCCCTTTCTGTAAAATAGCCCTGTATGGTTATGAGGTTGGCTCTGAGCCCATCCTGACACCACACATTAGCTATACCATGAGGCTTTAAAAGGTGGAGTTTGAGTGGAAAACGGGGGAGATTCACATTGGCTTCGGATCCTCTCACAGGCAATCCATGGTGCTTGTTTTGACGCTGTACTTTTTGTAATAAACCTTTTTATACAACTAAGTCGGTGTCAGCGGAGATTCCTTCGTCATCATCACATCATCTCTACAGAAGATACAACAAATACATTCATTTGTATTTACATTGATTTAGCTTGTTTATCATGTTAATGCCAGTTGGTATGAAGGATTTCTGGATTATTTGTCCTGTTCAGAGGGCGACATTTAAGCTTTGTCTTTACTCACTTTAACAGTGACGTCTCCTCCATTTTGTCACAGTTTTATGCTATTTTTCTTTTATAGTTTAATCATCATCTGTCTTTAAACCAGCAGACTTCCCTGTAAAGCCTGTGAACTCATCTGTCAGGCACGGTTATTGTTTTTTCTGCTTTTGTCTATGTTTTAATCAGTGTGCAG
Source organism: Lateolabrax maculatus (assembly GCA_031216445.1). Lineage (NCBI taxonomy): Eukaryota > Metazoa > Chordata > Actinopteri > Acropomatiformes > Lateolabracidae > Lateolabrax > Lateolabrax maculatus. The sequence continues at coordinate 488,092 of CM062197.1, forward strand.
CACAGAACAGCTAACAGAGGATAGTGCTCTTATCTTCATGGTAGACTGACAGTATTTCAGCTGCTGATTTATCTGCTGCTGTGTAGCTGATAAAGTTTCCTGTTTCACACAAAAGGCTTCCACATGCCAAATCCCTGTACACACAACGGCTTTAATCAAATTACGCTTCATGCAGGGCTCCTTCACAGTCAGGGATTTATACTGCTGAGGCACCACAAGCCCTTCAGAGAATCACTGTCTTATTTTATGGTCTTCTGGGCACAATCTGATTAAGACTGTAGAAAAACATGTCCGTATTATCTGTGTCATCACCCCGAAAATCCACATTTGGACAAAAGTAGGTGAAGCCTCAGTGGCGCTGAGGAGAAATAAGCAAGTGGCGTCCTGCACAGTTAAGTCTGATAGGCTGAGACACCTGTCAATCAAAACATCATCTGTTTCGGGGCGATTGTTATTTTGGGACAACAGAATGTTTCTGCATGCATCTAAAGCACGAGGTCATGAGGATGCTGAGGGAAATCTGCCTGTTAGATTTACATGTGCAGTGGATGACATATGAGCATATCGAGTTGGTCTCAGTACCGTCAGTGAAGCACTTCACTGTGTTCTGGGGGGCAGATCCTGGACAAGACCTGGAGTCTTATCCAGGGGGGGTTCATGTTATCATGAACATTATTATTCTTAATGTTCAAACTCAACACAGTTACAGCAGAACATCCACAGTTGCTTATGTCTTAATAACAAAAATCTTCCTGATGAGAAGAACGATATCTCATATCTGAAATAAATATTAAATATCTTTACCTTTTATATAAAATAATGCAATTAAATGAACAACAAATCAAATATCAATAAATCAGTATTAGATCAGCCACAGATGTGCAGACAGATGTCAGCATGTATTCTCTCTCTCTGTGTGTGTGTGTGTGTGTGTGTGTGTCACGCTGCTTGCCCTGGATCGAGCTCTTCCCTCAGGCCGTGCTATCACGCTAACAATAGACGAGCGCCCTGAGGACAATGATACCATGCTAACGAGGTATCTGTCTCTCAGCATTAGGGCAGCTGTCCCACCGAGACGACAGAGCGCTCCTCCATCAGAAGGGTCGAGACGACAGAGCGCTCCTCCATCAGAAGGGTCGAGACGACAGAGCGCTCCTCCATCAGAAGGGTCGAGACGACAGAGCGCTCCTCCATCAGAAGGGTCGAGACGACAGAGCGCTCCTCCATCAGAAGGGTCGAGACGACAGAGCGCTCCTCCATCAGAAGGGTCGGGACGACAGAGCGCTCCTCCATCAGAAGGGTCGGGACGACAGAGCGCTCCTCCATCAGAAGGGTCGAGACGACAGAGCGCTCCTCCATCAGAAGGGTCGGGACGACAGAGCGCTCCTCCATCAGAAGGGTCGAGACGACAGAGCGCTCCTCCATCAGAAGGGTCGAGACGACAGAGCGCTCCCTCATGTTGCCCCTGCTTCCAGCCTTTGTGCTAAGCTAGGCTAAACACTGGACAAACAAAAAACACTGATATCGCTCTTTTATGAGACAGTTAAGAAGAGGGCTTCCCAAAATGTTAAAATGCTCCTTAAAAATGGAACTTCGAACATCTACCGTTCTATGGCAAACTGGGAAAGTAGCTCCAAACAGCTCAGAGGACCGTGTGGTAAAGCCCTGACTTTATTTATATATATCTATATATATAATGAATCAGATGTATTTAAAGTCCCTGCTGCATCTTATTAATGGCAGAAATCAATCAATAATCAGATTTCTTGTCACGCGGTCAATGATGACTAAATAAAATGTTCACCAAGGACACCCACGGAGCGGCCTCGCCTCGCACTCACCCAGGGTCCTCCGGTCCGACATCTCGCTCCTCGCCACCCCAGGCTTTTAGACAGAGCTTTATTTAAACACAGCCCAGAGACGAAGACAAGCGCCACGGGGCCCGCAGCTGAGCCCGAGTCTCCCCACAGAGCTGCTCATCCTCCCGACACGTCCGTCCATCCATCCACTGCACAGCCCCTGTCTGTCTGGAACACAGAACCATCAGGAGGGGGGAGATTGTTCGGCCGAAGGGTATGGCGGGTAATTGTGAGGACGTCTATTAACCAGAGGCTTTCACCGCCATCATCCTCCGCCGCTTCCATGTTTCTGCTCCTCTGCTGAAAAGATGAGACAGGACGGCCCGGAGACACACATCCAGCGATCAGGTCACCGCTTCACTCCGTCCTTCTGAATTCACGTCACTTAGCCGACACTTTCCACCGCCGCTCTCCCAGGACGACGTCCCGTCAGCTCAGAGACAGAACGAGCTGGAATCCCACCACCAAACACTTGACGGTGACATTTATATCCGCTGTTGGTTTTATCTGAAACGACTGACACTGGAATCAGCTTCAAGTTTGTGACATTACAAGCAGCCAAAAATGGGAAGGTTAAAGGTCACAGAGATCAGAGAGTCCAGCGGCGACGCGACCCTCTGCCTCTCACTACAGTGTGTCGCTGCTCCCATCTGAGCTGCCATCACTCTGGTGTACGTAAAGGACGACACATATCTGCCCTTTAGTGCCTGATGTTCTCACTAAATGCCATTAAAACTGTAATCTACACAGCACAAACTTATTCTAACTTTTTATTTGTCCAGTTCTAACCGTTTTGGGTGGCCTGCCGTCAGCGGACGGCTGGGGACCCGGTCTGACCTCTTATTGGTTAGGAACTCTCTTGTGTGTTTTCGCGGTTGTGTTGCGTGATGCATCTCTTCTGATTACGGTGAAAACAATCATGAGCTTCGATGATCAAAAACTAGAAGTAATGCAGCTGAGCAGCTTCACATCCAGACGTGAGGTCGGACAGTTTTACGCTCTTCCACATTGACACAGATGATTTAATAAAGGCACCGTGATGTCACCCTTTATTATGCAGAACACGTCTCCTGGAAATGACCGTTATTCATTTCTTGTGGTTGAAAACATAATGTCAGCCAGGATTTTGGATTGGATTGGATTTTGTCCGACACTGGAGTCCTGATCCAGGTAGATGGTTGGTATACGAAGTGTTGATTATTTAATTATTAAGCCAAGACGATGATTTTTCCCGGACCTTAACGAAGCGTTATGTTTTCTGACGTACATGAAGCATGTGACTTATATTCCCATCATGTTTTCCATCGTTGGAGCTCTGACTGGAGCTCTTTTAATGACGTCACCTTACTGCATCTCTTCTTCTGTGGTGGTTTAATGGCGCCGCCTGGAGAATCAGCTCCACCTGTTGTTTATCTCGACCGACCAACTCCTAACAAGCCCAGAATGCTGGTGGATGGAAATGAGCATTAATTCACATCTTCTTTTGCTGATTTTATTGAACTTTGCGCTACATTTGGATGAAATCTGGACTACTGTCATGTTGAAACAGGAAAGGGACCAACACAATCTCTGAACACTAAGCTGGAAGAACAGCGTTGTCTGAAACATCCTTGTATGCTGGAAGATTTCACTTCACTGGAAGTGAAAATCAATCATGACGCATCAGTTTATCTGCACACAGACTCTCTGCTGGGACGTGTTTAGGAGGTCTGGTCGGGGGGGTCGACACCTGGATCTTCGGTACACATGAATACAGGAGATATGAGATTTTTATCTGAACCACCGGGCACCCGTCTCAACATCAGGCTCTAATTAATGTGTTTAGCAGCGATGCTGAATAATAGATTAAATGGCTGCCTTCCTCAGGGTGTACAGCATTCACACACACACACACACACACACACACACCACACACACACATCCACATGCTGATTCACACAAACACACACACATTGAGTCTAAAGTCATTTAGGCTGCTGCTGCCTCGCAGGCATCAAAGCAATAATCCTGCTGAGAATGCAGCTCTGTCACACACACACACACACACACACACACAAACACACACACAGAAACACACACACACAAACACAAAGAAACACACACACACAAACACAAAGAAACACACACACACACACACACAAAGAAACACACACAAAGAAACACACACACACACTCACAGACACAGAAACACACAGACACACGCAGAAATGGAGGCTCCCCCCCCAACAGTGGCAGGTTGAAATCCCATCTGTCTCCTCAGCCTGAACCTCGTCTCTGTTGCCTCCGTGTCTACATTTACATTTCAGTCCTCCGCAGAGATTTACCCACAATTCACTCCGGAGGCGACAAATCAGCTGCGTGTGAGAGCTGCACAAACCTCTCTCCATCCAAACCACATCAACTGTGACTCCTGGAAGCAATCCGAGCAAAGCCAGCCGCTGTTATTTAGCAGCAGAAGAAGAAAGCCTTCACCGGTAAACTATCGGTCTGTTCTGAGGACATGAAGAGTTGCAGTGAGCTGCATGTCTGAAGAGGAGCTCCTGTTTGTACTTTAGTCCTCCGGATCAACTCACTCATGTAGTTCAGGTCTGTGTGAATCAAAACATGAACTGCAAAACAACCAAAAATATTCCATAAATTGCTTGACTCGGAGTCTAATCTGAGAGTGTGTCCAGACTTGGTTGGGCCTGCTTCTGAAATGTGTTCTGTGTTCCGTGTGAACACGTGAAGAACTACAGTCTGACGCTTTCTGACGCCTGAGCTGCATCAGATCTCTGCACATAAACGCAGCCAAAGTTCATTTACTTTCTCATAGCTTATCAATAAACAGCTACAGTCCAACCAGACATGCTACACTAGAGGGTTTCAACTGTGAGCAGGACCCTGAAACCAGACCTCTGACCCCACAATGCCAGTCCACAAGGTTCGGACTCGGGTAGCACAAAGTTTAGATTCAAATCCCACCACACAGCTGCAGGAATCCACAAATACGCATTTGTTTCTTGTGTTTTACACATAAATAAAACGTTCTGCCCCAGATTGTTTCTCAGTGGACTGATTAAAATGAATAAAAGCTCTTTTTGTTTGTTTCCTTCACTTTTCTTTCCTGACAGACTCTGGCATCTGATCCTTCCTCTGTTTTGTCCGACATGAAATTGAGGTTTAAGATTATTAATTAAAGATAATCCCTTTCTCTGTGCTGCGAGCCCTCGTATCTGAATGACGACTCTTTCTTTTTGTCACTGTTTGCCAAATTGTGTTGTTGAAGATAAACGTCTTCTTTTAACGCCAACATTTGAGGCATTCAACTGAGCGTGAAACTACGAGTGAGTCCTCAACGGCGGAATGTCACGAGGAAACCAAACCAGCTCCGTCTGGTCTCTTCCCACCGGGCTTCCCGCCTCTTCCACGCAGTCTTTATTTCTTATTTTCTACACCAATAAACAATAAATAACACAAGGTAAGGGGAGCGGGCGGTCCTGTCCTATGCTTCTGTCGTCTCAATCTGTAGGCTCCTGATAAGAAAGTCCTGGCAGCCAAACCGAGCCCCCCCCCCCCCCCCCCCCCCGCCGGTCTTCATCTAACCTCGCGGTGAGTTAAAGTGTTAGCTGTTGGACAGAGGAGGATTTCTCTGGCCTGTATATATCCAGCATGTTGATATTTCCAGCGATGTTGCTGTTAAAGCAGAGGGGCAGTTTGTCCCCCCCTCCAGCCCTGTAACAGAGGATTAACAGCCTGGAAAGTTACCTGGACACAAACCTTTCCTGCATTTCATTCCCGCTGCTGACGGCTGGCTTTCTGCTGCCCAGACGCTCACTTCAGACTGGGGAATATTTTTTCATGAAATGGTCCCATTGTGGATTTTTAATGCACAGCAGAGACCATGAAGCCAGCAGAGCCTGAGTCTGTGTTAACACAGGGTCACACTCAGGTTACAGCTCCATTCCACCCCCCCCCCCCCCCCCCCCCCCCCGTCCCTGCCTATTCAATTCATTTCACTCCTATTCAGTCACCTCCATTCAGCTCGCTGTGAGTCGCTGCCACATCGTGTCGTATTGCCAAAGTGCCCGGCTCCATTTGGGTTTCTTCATTACAAGATGTGTTTATTATTGCAGCAACATATTCATGGGGGGGGGGGGGGGGAGAGCTCCTCGGGTTATCTCCAATTATACCTCTAAGGTTCACTAAGAGAAGATGCTGGTCAGGAAAGAACGGAGACGACTAATGCTGTGGTTTATCTGGTGAGGACAGACTCTTAATGAAAGAATGTCTCTGTCTCAGCTGAGAAACGCTCTGGTCCCACAAATACAAACTGAGTATGTTCGATAATGAACAACAGCCTGGTGCTTCATAAGCATAAAGGAGAGGAAAATAAAGGACATGAATGCAGGGTCTGCAAAACATCAGCAGGAGAACACTGAGCTAAAGAAAAGGAAATGAAGCAACAACAATATCAAAAGCATGAAATATATGCAAATGAAAATAATCTTGTGAACAAATGTGAAGACGTAAGCAAAGCGGAACAGTTGGTGAATATGAGAAATAAAGAAAAAAGAGTTCAAAGTGTCCAGACAGAGACAGAAGTCCTCCGATAACAACACAGTCTGACAGATCTGAGACTCATCGCTGCTTAGTTACTGCTGTCTGTCTGCCTATCTGTCTGTCTGTCTGTCTGTCTGTCTGCCTGCCTGTCTTCCTGCCTGTCTGTCTGTCTGTCTGTCTGTCTGTCTGTCTGCCTGCCTATCTGTCTGTCTGTCTGTCTGTCTGTCTGCCTGCCTGTCTGTCTGTCTGTCTGTCTGTCTGCCTATCTGTCTGTCTGTCTGTCTGTCTGCCTGCCTGTCTGTCTGCCTGCCTGTCTGCCTGTCTGTCTGTCCGTCTGTCTGTCTGCCTGCCTATCTATCTGTCTGTCTGTCTGCCTATCTGTCTGTCTGTCTGTCTGCCTGCCTGTCTGCCTGTCTGCCTATCTGTCTGTCTGTCTGCCTGCCTGTCTGTCTGCCTGTCTGTCTGTTCACTGTTTTGCACTCAGTATTTGAGGATTGAAAACAGGAAATAGATGTCAACATGTATTATCCTGCTGATGGATTGTGTGCGTGCTCCCCTCAGGATGAACCGTCAGACCACTCGTCAGTGTCACACTTGGCCCAGGCAGCCAATCAAATCAAGCAAGAGGCGGGTTTTAGTGCTCCAGCACTCTGTTCCTGTGGTTGTCTTTACAGGTCCATGCTGCGGTAGGAGCAGATGAAATATTAGTGAAATCTAATGATGATGCAGGATGTAATTGACGGTCAGCAAACACCGGCGAGCGCCGCCAGGTGAAGCTCTCTGCTGAGTATAATGCCAACAAATAGCTTAGCTATGTAGTTAGCTGTCGGACTGCCCGGTTGTGAACGCAGCCACAGGCAAGTTCAGCCCGAACGCCTTGACCGCCTGTCGAGACGCGTCTCGGTCCGATCGCCGTTTATCGTTCAGTTCTTTGTTCCAGCTTCTCCAGTGTGAAGATTTGCTGCTTTTGTCTGTTTTTCTATTATTATAAACTGGGTTTTGTTTGTTGGCAATCCAAAGACTTAAGCTTTAGGAAACGGACATGATGGGCATTTTTTACTATTTTAAATAATCGAGAACTAATGAATTAATCGACATAACTATCGGTAGAATAATCAATAATGAAAGTGATCATTAGTTGCAGCCGGTAAGTCTTAGTCTTATTTCTTTTCTTCCAGCTGTAACTACAGAGTGACGGAGAGTCAGTAATGATGGGAAACACTGGATTAGTACATATTATATTAGAGTGAAGTGTTGGAAGGATCAATACCAGCCGATCAGAATAAGACTTTCTGTCAGTCTATCTGAGCTTTAGAGCTTTTTAGTTTCTACAGTCTAAGGAAAACAAACTGCAAACTGAAGAAGGTGAAAACATTTGACAATCTCTGAATTATTCTGTTTTCACAACCACATGAACATGAACTCCTGCACAGGAAGTCTTATATTAATGAGAAGTTAATTATACGTTGAACCAGTTTTCAGAACAAAGACACTTTTTTATTTATTTTGATGACTCAACATATTGACACTGTGAAGCAGCTGCAGGAGCCCAGGATCCCGACTCTGGAGTTTCTTATGAACTTACAATTACAAATCAAACGTGTTTGAACATGTTTTCTCTCCACAGTAACAGCAGATGTTGTTGTTGTGTTGCAGCTGCAGAGATGCAGCTGCAGGTTTTTCCATGAAGCTCACAGCTCATTTCATTCATATGATCCGTGTGTGCAGAACTCCTCTGCGGCGCACGGCTGCTCTCCCACCATCCGCCTGCACAGATGCACCCTACTGTCTCTACTACTTACTACTGTGTACCACTGTGTATGTACTGAAAAGTCACATCATTTAATCCACTATCAGCTGTCCAGAAACAATGTCTCATTTAAAGTCTCGTTCAAAAAGAAGTTTCTTATTATTTCAAATTCCAGCATTGATACTTTGATGGAGCAGCTTGCATGCTTCACTGTTACTGCTCCCTTTCACATGCACAAAGGATATTAATATCCTCATTGACATCAGCTTTACGGAAAGCTCTCTTGTATCAGAGCTAAAGCAAAACCAACATTCCCTGCTGCTCGTCGACACAATGAGTTATGGGAAGAATGATGAAAACAAAAGCTCATCCGATGTTAGGAAATCTTAAAAGAGACCTACGAGCTGCGAAAAACAGAAGTCGGTATAAAACCTGGCGGAGGCAACAGCAGAGGCAGCACTGAGCGCTCCACTGTGAACAAGCAGGGAGTCCTGCTGCGTCTGTAGCTTTATGGTTTGTATTGGTTCTATCTGACGGAGTAACTCGTGTTTCTGGTTCTTTACAACAACTGGGACTGATATTGATGTTCAGGAGCTTTAACAAATCCATTTACGATATATCAGCTGATAGTATTTGGTTTCTGTCCTGGGCTCTTGCTGCTGAATCAGCCGTCATGTATCTGCACTATCTTCTAACTTAAATAAACTGGGGAGTTCAAGTGTTTTCTTTTATATGCACACAAACTCAGTATCTATATACTGTTGGCCTCCGGGGAACAGACATAAAATGACAAACTGGTCTAATAGAAAGGATAAACTGGCTGATGTGACCAGTTCCCAGCCACAGGAAGTGGTTCTTCTTCCCTTTGCTATTTGCAATAGCTGCGACCATGTACACTAATGCATGCGCACACACACACACACACACACAGACACACAGACAGTGTCAAACTCAATCTGAGTTACGTGAAGATATTAAGAGTAATTAGGCAAAACAACAGTGAATTGACGTTCTTGTATGGATAAAACAACGAGCTACAACATGTTAATCAATGAGCTGTTTCCAGTTGTGCAAAGCATATTATTATCACCAGACGTGAGAACGTATCAAACTTCTCTTTCATTCTCTGTTAGAGCCCGAATAAGCAAATTTCCCAAACTATTCCTTTATTAAAACCACACAGTTGTTTCAGTGTAATGTGGTTTACTGGAGCTGCGTTGTTACGTCCGACCAGCCGTCAGTCCTGCAGCTCGACGTCTCTGAGACTAATTCCTGGAGCAGGAGCAGGTGGGATCAGCTCAGGTGCAGCAGCTCCATCATTCAGACTCTGTTCACGTCATTTTCTGCAACTTCATACAGTGATTCTGACTTCAGATTCAGGTGATTCAAACTAAATCTAATCAATCAAAGTGAAGATGTGTTATTACAGATGAAACTAGCAGCAGGATGTAAATGAGCTCCACCTTCACCAGCTGAACATTAAAGTGATGAGCACATTCATCAGTGGGGGTGTAAATCATCACGGTCAATATTATATCGATACTGTGGACAACGATATACCCTGCGATTACTCTGAGCAGCAGCGTTGCTCACTTTCCCCTGATGGGAATAAGATGCAAAGTTTGTCGCTAAGAAAGTCCAGATCGATGGATCGTTACACCCCTACAGCAACAACAATAACTGGTGAGAGAGAAAGAGAGTGTATCTGATTTCGGATGTTGGCTTCTTAAAGTGGAAACAATTAGTCAAATTGATTAGTCGATTGACAGATGTTCGCTATTTAACACTGGAAAGAAGCAAAATAGGAATAAAAAGTCTTTCATTTGAAAGTAAAAAACCTCCCTTCTTCGTTGCCAGACTTCAGCAGATAGTAAACTGGGGTTAATTGAGTTTTGCATGTCTGAGTATCCAGCTTGGAGGTCTGCTCTGATCAGGATGTTTCCCCTTGCTGGGTTTAACGCCCCTGCAGCTCCGACCGGATCAAAGGAAGAGATTCTGTCAGATGAAGTGAAGTATAAAGCATGACTCAGCAGAAACAGACTTTATATCCTACAATTAAATGTTTTCTCATATTTTAGACTCAGTTTACTTACATTTGACTTTGTGGCGTACTAAAGAGATAACTTAAAGGATAGAGTATTTATCTGTTTTACAGGATACCTTTAAACCGCCTACATCAGATTAAGAGGGGTCATTATACCTGCAGAATTTACTTCAGGTGTAATCAGGCCGGCTGGTAAATTCAGCGATTTGGGCCGAACAAAACAAGGTCAGCACATTGTTCTCCAAAGCTCCTGTAACTGCACTGAACGCTCCCCGGAGCCAGAGTCCATTTAGTGCTAAGCTCCCTCTGCTCTGCCTCCACTTACTGCTGCTTAACTGGCTGCTCGGTTCTGTTCCCCTTTTCTTTAAATCCCAAGTCTGCTGAATGGAGTCTGGATGATGGAAAAATGATGCACTGACCCATGATGGACACTACAGAGGGCTGAGTGCACTGACACACCTGATATAATGTTACACATGCACTCGCCACTGGGGCCACAAAAGGGTGATTATTTTCTCAGTTAATTGAATATTCCTTTGGTCATAAAATACTTCCAAAAAAACTAAATTGTGACGATCAGAATTCCCTAAAGTCCAACATGACACTTAAAAACGTTTGTTTTCTTCGAACCAACAGTCCAAAACACATCAGGAAGCTGTAACTAGGACATTTTTGGTGTTTTTGCTAGAAAAAGATCAATAGATTTTCAATTGACCAATCCATTAATCGACTAATGGTACAAATAACAGAAAGGACAGGAGTTCAGTGAGAAGCTGAGCTGAACAGTTCCTAGCTGGCCTACAGCTAATGTCTGCACAGTTGGTACTTTGGTTGTTTGTGCTGAATAAACACAGAAATACAAAAAATCCAACTCTTGAAAGTGAAAATTCTATCTGCTTTCTGTCTGAACACACCTTTAGAAAAACTCCCTGCATTCAAAAAGCCCCAATTTAAAGCTGCTTTGAGTCATTTTGGACCACTAGAGGGCAGAAAGACTCCAAAACAAACATAGAAACACACCACTGTCGCACCACAGGCGTATAAATCTGCTTCCAGCTGTTCCTGAGCGACACGATCCTGCCTGTGGACTCGTGTCACCTGATGAGGTGAGTCCAGTATTCTCTCTGTTCTCTCTGTGTTTGGTCTCCACCTCCTCCTGAGGGAAATATCTGCCTCTGCAGCTGCAGGTTCATCACAGCTAAGACTGAACGTTTGACCAATCACAAACGCAGTGCAGTGCTGGTGTTAATCCTCTTTGTTATCAGCACAGCAACACTTTCTCATTACAGTCATTTGATTCATGGAGCTAAATCATGTTTTAAAAAAGTTTCAAATCGTGGCGAGACTTGTTTGTTGGGGAACTTACAGGCGTAGGTCATGGCGAAGCTGCTCCCCGTGTCCACCATGTCCACTTGTGGCACCAGTTTGGGGACGTCCTGGTGTTGTGCCAGAGCAAAGCGAAACACCTCGTACTCATGGGAGCCGGTGGGGAAAAGGCCTCCTGTTTGACAAACACAAAGAGACACAGCAGGAATCATTTCCTGTCCCGGAGAAGGAGAGAACCAGACAGGAAACTGTTAACAGACAAGCCACAGCATCACTGTTGGTTTAAAGATGGAGGCAACGACACTGACGAGAAACTAAAGGAAGGTTTCAGGATTTCTCCGACCACAGACACACGTTTTGATTGGTTTTTGGCTGGTTATTGTTTTTTAATTGGCTGGTTATTAATTGTTAATTGACTGTTATTGGCTGGTTATTGGTTGTTAATTGACTGTTATTGGCTGGTTATTGGTTGTTAATTAGCTGGTTATTGCCCAGTTATTGATTGTTAATTGGCTGGTCATTGGCTGGTTATTGGTACCAATAACCTGTGGAGTTTTAGTTTACATTCTGTGTCCTTCAGCAAACGCTGTTTTCAGCTTCAGTCTAACAAACATGTCGGATGCTTTTCACTCATTTTGTTGTGAAGGAAAAAGGAAAAGTTTGTTATCATCATTAATGGTTTAAAACTCCACGCAGCACCTTTAAGAATAAAAATAAAGAAGAGTTCACCACTGTCACTAAAAATAACGGCTGTCTGGTTCACAGTAACTGCTGTTAAAAACCTCTTTTCTCAGCTCTCATTTGGTCTTAAACGCTCTCGACATGTCACAGGGAAATTATCTGAACACTTAACCTCGGACTGACTGACCCTGTTGTCTTCTCTGAGGTGAAGAGGGAGGATGTTTTTATGTAACTGCACCGACTGAACAGTGCTGACAGCTGCTAAACTCACACATGAAAATAAACTTTGACTGTCTTTTTGTTCAGAAGCGGTTGAAGAACATCATCACAACAACGTCATTGTGTCTCCTGTTCTTTGGTCTCAGCCCATCAAACTGAACTGTTGTCTAAACTTTTAGTCCATTAATCAACCTACAGAAAATTATTGGTTTGATATTTGAATAATCATCTAATTGAATTTGCTGCTGTATTTTGTTTTACATCACAGATAATTCAAAATCTTTGGGTTTTTTACTGTTGGCCAGACAAAATAAGACTTGATGATGTCAACTTGGGATTCCCTATTTTCTGAGGTTTTTATAGACGGAATGATTAAGAATCGGCAGATTAATCGATTATTAAATTAATATGTTGTTAAATAAGGATAGTTCAGTGAGTAGCCTTGAGTTGAGAATAATCATTTATTTTCACTATCTGAAGAAAATTTTGCATCTGTTTGTTCCAACATTTTATTTAGGGATTTTTTTTTTTTTTTATGTAAAGGCTGTGGTGTTTGAAAGAATTCCAACTTCCCCACCTGACGAAAAATTAAAGAACACAGGCATAAAACAGTTCATGCTTTACTGTTATGTAATTACTGATGTAAAGTAGTAATTCACAGTAATGTTAACACACGTAGAAATGTTCATGGCATCATTGGAATTTAAGATTGACTTGAACTGGGGACGTTTGTATTTCATGGTCAGCCTCTGAGCACCTGGACGCCCCTTTTTACTGTCAGACTTGGTATAGATCGAATTTATTATAACAAATATTTTATATAATACTTAATCCTCAAAATAACTAGTAACTAAAACAGTCAAATAAAGGTAGTGCAGTAAAAAGTAGCATGAAAAGAAAATACTGAAGTAAAGAACCTCAGTACTGAAATGTAAATATAAAACTCTGCATTAAATGGACCAGAAATGCAACACAAATGTCACAGAAGCCCAGAATAATCAAAAAAGTCTTGGGGAATTAATCAATTATATCACTGTGGTGAGATTTATTTTAAAGCTGAAATACAGTTTCTATCTAAATGTTACCTAACTGAAAATTGCCAACACTGCAATATGGGGAAGGTTATAGGAATATTATCGGGATGGTGTATGATTTATTCATCGGAGTTGTAAAGGCTGGAAGCAGTCCATCTGCTCTGACAGAAGGGCTCACTGATTCAATAAACACATGCAGATCAAACCAAAGCAACTGATTTTTAATGCTGGGGCTCACTGGTCGGACTGCAGAAGTGGTTTTATTCCAGTAAAATGCAGGTTAGTTCAACGTGATGCCACATCAGCACCAAACCTGAGAGGAAACTGCAGCGGGAGTCTGGACCAGTGGTCTGCTGAATCACATTATAACTTCATTTTGGGAGAGTCACACGCTCTGCAGCCCACAGCTGCCAGATCCACACTGAATGTGACCAAACGTGTCAAGGTTAAAATGGGAATAACAGAGCTGACGGAGGATTCATCCGGTGCACAAATGTCACAGTGAAAGAAGTTTCTGGAGAGAGATGCATCGAGACTATTTATACTGAATACTGAAAATAAAATTGACTGACTGATTTATTTAAGAGTCATTTACCAAATGGTGCCCAGCCCACATCTGACAGGACACTTCTAGACAGAGCCGACCAAGATGAACACAGGCCAAACCATAATATACGGTTACACTAATTAAAACGATTTCCTTTACATGACAGAAGTGTCTTATTATGACCGATCCAGTGCTCTCTGTCTTAGCCAGTGGTGGAAAATAACTAAATACGTTTAAGTATAATTTCGGTACTTGTACATTACATGATTATTTCCATTTAATGCTGCTTTGCACTTTTTTCACACCACACCATTTCCTATAGTCCTATGTGGCTCTGTCCATGGTGCTGATTCCTATTATATTCCTATAACAGAAAATCAGTCGAGGTGAAAAGCAACATTTCTGTAGTTCTAAGCACCCGAACACACCTGCTCCATCAGGGGAATATTGTATTGTTAATTTGCTTACTGTATTTTGCAGGATTATCAAAGTGCAAGTGGCACAAAATACTGTAAATCACAAGATAAATATATGAATTCTAACATACTGTATATCACAGGGGGAATCCCAGCCACAGGCATTATTACAGGGGTGCTGAGTGGGGGTCCATAAACATGACATAAATCACAGCAGGAATATTATTCTAGCAATATTAAAGGATTACTATAGGAGCCAGTGCTGGAGTGTTACAGGGAATCACTTTTGTCTTCGCCAGTGTTGGAGCATTAGGCTTCCAACAGTCATTTTAAGTCGACATATTATATGAAAGATGATATGAATGTATTGCTGATGTGTTGGGGGATCAGTTTATCATTGGAGTTGGGCTGATCATTACACAGTGCGTCATTCTATGAATGCATTGACTAGTCCATGAGTATAATATGAACGGAAATATAGGAAGGTATGGCCTTACAGACACTAGAAGTTAGAATCTTGGATGCAGAAGATACTGAAGGTATTATATGACTACTACAGAAAGCGGGGCGCCGCTGGGTGCAGGCACCCCGCCGCTCACTCACCTATGTTGATGTTACTTGGGAAACTTGTGCCGTTGCAGAGCCCGAGCATCAGCAGCAGCAGCGGGAGGAGGACCGAGGGGACCGGGAAGCTCTGCAGCCGCATGTTTCCTCCAGCAGCAGCACCGACAGGAGACGCGGAACAACCGGCGTAATCCCATTCACACCGGGGCCGGCACAGATCCACCGCAGCCCGGCCACACACTCACACATCCACCGGCTCTGCTTCAGTCCTTCAGCCCGCTCTCTGGATCTCAGGGCTTCCGCTTAGAAAACATCCACAGTTGGAGGCAGAGCTGCTGCCGCGTCGATCTGTGTGTCACACTGTTGGTTCACTGTTCCTGTACCCAACTAGTGCCCCCCCCACATCTCTCTCTCTCTCTCTACCACATCTCTCTCTCTACCACATCTCTCTCTCTCTCTCTCCTTACCACATCTCTCTCTCTCTCTCTCCTTACCACATCTCTCTCTCTCTCTCTCTCTCTCTCTCTCTCTCTCTCTCTCTCTCTCTCTCTCTCTCTCTCTCTCTACCACATCTCTCTCTCTCTCCCTCTCTCTCTCTCTCTCTCTCTCTCTACCACATCTCTCTCTCTCTCTCTCTCTCTCTCTCTCTCTCTCTCTCTCTCTACCACATCTCTCTCTCTCTCTCTCTCTCTCTCTCTACCACATCTCTCTCTCTCTCTCTCTCTCTCTCTCTCTCTCTCTACCACATCTCTCTCTCTCTCTCTCTCTCTACCACATCTCTCTCTCTCTCTCTCTCTCTCTCTCTCTCTCTCTCTACCACATCTCTCTCTCTCTCTCTCTCTCTCTCTCTCTCTCTCTCTACCACATCTCTCTCTCTCTCTCTCTGTCTCTCTCTACCACATCTCTCTCTCTCTCTCTCTCTCTCTCTCTGGATGTCAGGTGAACAATATTGCCAAAGCCTCACAGATAATCTAATTCAATACAATAATGACATGAAACAAAAAAAATAAGAAAGTGGCAGAAAACCTGACACTGAGTGTGTGTTCTTATACAACTATCTTTGTGAGAACCAGTTGAGTTTTACACCATGGGAGTGAGGCCATTTTGGTAAAGTGAGGACATGTTTGCTGGTCCTCACTTTCAGAGACACCTTCAAAGGCTGTTTTGAGGTTCAAACTTGGTTTGAAGGTTCAGGTCAGATTTAGGTTAGGGTCAAAGGTCAGGGGTCAGGGATCTATTACGGCAGTGAGGGTCCTCCCAAGTACAGAAGTACATGGATGTCTTGCATTAGTGCAGCTGGTCGATTATTAAGCAGTGAACTCACGGGGATCACGCTGACTGCAGGGTCTTTAAAGTGACTTTAGAAGTGAGTCCACTCCCTGGATGTATTGATGATCTTACCTTCTATAAACTGACAGACAGGATTAAATCCTCTGGGAACCTTGATTATCTGTGCAAAATGTTCAATGTGTCAATCCATCGAGCTGATATTGAGATAGGATTAGGAATGTCTGAACCAAAGTTTCATACCAATCCATCCAATAGTTGTCAAGATACTTCGGTGGTGGACTGACTGACCGACAGTCCCAACCGCCACGCTGCTGGTGTATTTTATGGTTCAGTAATAACATTATGAATATTTCATAATCTGTTGATGTTCAAGGGGTCCAGAATAATTTCTTTATCAGGACCAAAGGAAAGCAGGACCGTGTTAACTTGTTGGGCTCTGCAGTTTCTAATCACAAAATGGCTGCCCTCCTACACAGTTTGCCCACTCAAGGAATAACGGTGACGTTGATAATCCCTTCTATTCACTTTCTAGCCAGCCAGTTTACTGAGACAAAACAAAGAGAAACGATCACCCTCTTTCATCCACGTCCCAGCCTAATTCATTATCTGCACAAACTAACGGCAGCGTAGGTGGATCCGCTGAAAACAAGACAAACCATCAACTTCCTCGGGTGCAGACGCCTCACAGCTCTGTTATCTATCCAGCAGCTGGAGGTTTGATATTGTTGCAAATGCTAATATCTAAACCAAGCAATTCTCCGTTATTTGCTAAGCTTGCAGATTTCCTGGCCGAAGGTATCGACCTTCACGCAGTCTTCTTTCTTTGGTAGGAAACCAGTCAGAGGCTCATTTCTATAAAAGAGAAGTTGCCTTTGAGATTTTTTAAAAGCCATATTTTTCAATGATTTGAGAACCACAAACATGAATTACATTCTTTGTACAGGTGTGGCACTACAGGTCTGAGAAACATCAGCAAATAAAAGCCAAGTAAAACAGTCATCAGCAGCCATAAGAGTAAAAACTGTGTCAATCGTAGCAGGACCAGGGGAGATTATGTTGGCAGTGAAGTCAGCAGTATAAAAGCCGTCAGTGAGGAGCTCAGGTGTCCTCTGTCTGTGGCCCCCCCCCCCCGGCTCATTTAGACTCTAATTAGCATTGTGTGTAATTAGCTGAAGCGTCACATACAGCGAGACGTCTGGTTTATCACATGAGCTGCATCAAACAGTCTAATCCGAGTCCACGGCCGCCTGCCGAGGTGATTAGTTGATGGCCTGTTTGGTGATAAGATCTGGAAGAGATCAGGCTGTGATAGGACTCGTCCTCTCAGGAAGAACAAGGACGGAGTTGTTAGGGTTTGAAGATGGAAAATAACTGTGGCTGGAAACAGTTTCATCACTTACAACAGCAGATGACAGCTGGAGGTCAGAAAATCTGAATTCAGAACAGATTCTTTAATAGTTTTCCTGTTATAAAGTGGCTCTGTAATCTTTTAGTACAACACCTTTGTAGCCTTTTTGTTTTTGTGTTTGGGTGAACTGACAGCTAAATGCTAATTTTATGAGTAAACTTATAAAGTGACTCGCACAGATACTATATATCTCTATAAACATAAAGAAGTGACCACCGATCATCATCACTGGCCTCCATGCTGCTTCGTACTGTCACCCTGTTCGTGACGTCGAATGTGACACAACCGAAACCTTCAAAAACATGCATAAATTACCTCATCTCGGTGTAAATTACTGTCTTACGTCAAGCAGCAATGTTGGTTTGCCGGAGCCGAAGGGGGGAGCGACCCAGCGCCGAGTCGGCTGCAGGAGCATGGCAAAGCCTGTGGAGGAAAAACCAAAGACGCAAGCTGTGCAACTTCCATGAGTTCTTCTGTAACTCTGACATAATAACGGCCATCTTTACTTCCTAAACACACACACTGCTTGGAAGGGTGCGTTTGATTTATTGTTCCCGTACTGCTGTGGAACTTTTGTTAAAATGTCCAAAGTTATTTGGTGGCCCTTACTCTGTTTAAATAAATGATTTGCTATATATGATGTTTCATATTTCGTTAAAACGTGGAAGACGTGTGCTCAGGGATGTGTGAAGCGGCAGGAGAACAATATGATGCAGTGAAGGTCTACAGTCACCCCTGATGTAACAGTCATGTAATCTAAAGGAATAAACTCCTCACATGTTCCCATCCACTCCAATCCAGTCCAAATGTCACGTTTGTTTCATGACAGTTTGAGGGCCTGTTTAGTCGAGGCGTTTGACTCTCCAACCACCAGCTGCTGCGTAAAGCTGCTGTTGTTGCCTTCAAGTCTCACATGCAAAATTTCTATACATTAAATTATCTGAAACAGCCAGTAAGGTCATGAAAGAATGATGCATAAAATCTGCAGTTTTCCATAAAGGATGATGGGGGATAAATAAATGATGAGTGCATTGTGCCGCCACAGCACTATTGTACCCATGCAGAGTGTGTGGAATGTGTGTAAGAGCTGGTTTACAAAGCTCAGCGCTCATATTCACCTCCTGAGTGTAAATCATAGATGTAGAAGGGAAGTGTACGTACACTGCTGATGATGTAGCTCTGTTGTTCTGTGTCACCCCCCCCCACCCCCCATCTCACCTGTCACTGACTTTCACATTACAGCAATTCAGCTGATGTGACCCACACATGTACATTCAGATGGTGTAACTTCTGCATCAGCAGTAAAGTACAGAAGTATTCTCAGCTTCATGTAGTTAAAGTATCAGCAGTAAAGTACAGAAGTATTCTCAGCTTCATGTAGTTAAAGTATCAGCAGTAAAGTACAGAAGTATTCTCAGCTTCATGTAGTTAAAGTATCAGCAGTAAAGTACAGAAGTATTCTCAGCTTCATGTAGTTAAAGTATCAGCAGTAAAGTACAGAAGTATTCTCAGCTTCATGTAGTTAAAGTATCAGCAGTAAAGTACAGAAGTATTCTCAGCTTCATGTAGTTAAAGTATCAGCAGTAAAGTACAGAAGTATTCTCAGCTTCATGTAGTTAAAGTATCAGCAGTAAAGTACAGAAGTATTCTCAGCTTCATGTAGTTAAAGTATCAGCAGTAAAGTACAGAAGTATTCTCAGCTTCATGTAGTTAAAGTATCAGCAGTAAAGTACAGAAGTATTCTCAGCTTCATGTAGTTAAAGTATCAGCAGTAAAGTACAGAAGTATTCTCAGCTTCATGTAGTTAAAGTATCAGCAGTAAAGTTGTGGTTGTGCAGTAACTGATATCTGGTTCTGTCACATTATCAGACTGTTGATCCTGAAGCATCAGTGTTAGAGCAGCATGTTCCTGTTGGAGCTGCTGCAGGTGGAGACAGTCTCAACTACTTTATATACAGGCAGCTGCTTCAGTCCAGGGGTCCCAACCTAGGGGTCGGGGCCCTCCAGAGGGCCACCAGATAAATCTGAGGGGTCGTGAGGTGATTAATGGGAAGAAGAAACTCAGTTCTGATACACAAATCTGCTCTCAGCTTCTGAACATTTCTATAATCTCTGATTTTGAATGAAATATTGGATCATTTGAACGTTATTGAACTGAAACTGAAAGGTGAAAAGTTCAGAGAAGAAAAGTCTCTGAGACAAGACGAGAATACACACTGATTTTATATCGGATGTCAAAAACCAAAAAGGTTGGAAACCACTGGTTTCATCTTTAAAAATGTTCTGTATTTTATAAACTTAAATGTTTTTTTATGTAAAATCTGAATCTGTAACTAAAGGTATCACATAAGTGTAGTGGAGTAAAAAGTACAACATTAGTGGAGTAGCAGTATTCAGTATTAAGTAGCATAAAACTGAAATACTCAAGTTAAGAACCTCAGATTTGTAATTAAAACCTCTTGAGTAAACGTTCTGAGGAACTTTCCACCACTGTGTGCAGCTGCATGAACACTTTTTGCAACAAACTTTTTTGCAGGAGCATTAAACATTAATTTGCGCTCAACATAAAATAAATCTTGCTTTGCAGTTTTTAGTTTGGTTCCTTTATAACAGAACTGCTGTGTGAAGACATCGTTGTTATTGATCGGACCCTCCTGCACGCTGAGCTCCCTCATGGACGTCCACTCGAGGTCTTAAAGGAGTCGAATATCTGCAGGTTACCAGCTCAGAGGTAAGAAAATTTTAATGAGACACTTTACAGGACGCTGAAACAGCAGTGTTTCTCTCGCCCTCTGAAAACTGCTTTAATCTGACCCAGAATCAGATCAAGTCCAATAAATGTGGATGAATTAGTCTCAGTGACTGTGAACAAGCTGCCACAGAAACAACAGCCGCCTGTAGCAGATCAATAGAAAGACAAACTGGACAGGTAAAACTTTTTGTTTGTGTAAAATCTTTCATATCTCCAGTAGCAATAAATGGAACATCGAACGTATTTACAATATAAACATCGGAATGAAATAAAACGAACTTGGCTGAATCATTTGGTACCACGTAACAATCACACAGTGAATGTGAATGGAACGGGATCACAAACAAAGCCAATGCCAGCTATATTTTAGTTTCCTCAGAACTCCCATCCTAACGTGTAGGAGAGCCGACGGCGGCAGATAAAGCCGCTCTTTGTCCCTTCTGGGCTACTGTAGAAACATGGCGGTTTAACATGGTGGCTCCGTGGAAGAGGACCTGCTCCGTATAGATATGAATGAACGAAAACACAGCGACTCTTATCAGGTGATCAATGAATATTATGTTCCATCTCTAAATCCTACACACTGGTCCTTTAAGTGCATTAGTGGCTGTCAGACAGCGGCGGGAGGATATTTTAGAAAAAGAGGACATCTTTAGAGAGAACAGTGTTTTTGAAGAGTGAAGTGTTTTTTTTAAGAAAGTTGTGAAAAGTCATCATTTTTGTGGAGATTTTCATTAGGTGACGTTTTTTCAGGTTTCAGGGGTTCAGACTCTGTTTGGGGCTGAGAGTCAATTTTAGATCAGGATCAGAACATGTGTTTCAGTGAGTGTCCTGACAGGAAAGTGGAGCAGGTAAACAGGCTGCCAGCCAGGCAGGTGGGATAATACAGTAAGACAGTAAGTGAGAGGGCTGAATATTCAACACCTTCACTCATCAGTCTGTTTTTCTGTCCTCTTCCTGCTCCTCCTCCTGTATGAAATCAGAGACTCTGATTGCCACAAATGGCGGCGGCGTCTCTGAGCGGTCTGATTACACCAAGGACGTCTTCCTCAATCATTCCTCCGACAGTTTAAAACAACAGCCGCTGACTTCCATCAAATCCCCGTCTCACCTCAGCCAGGTGAAATCTTTTAAACACTCATGAGTCTAAAAGCTTCTTCTCTGAAAACATCAACAAAACCAAACATGGATCCAAAGAAGAGAAACCTGCCTGAAGGGTCCAGTTCTCAGTGTTTGACCTGCAGGCTTCATGCTGGACCCTGATTGGCTCCACACAAGTTCTGATGTCATAAATCCTGCAGGTTCTAAACTTAAGGTGAGCTGTTGGAAGAAGTTCTCCGATCTTTTACTTCAGTAAAAGCACAAATCACCAAAGCATCAACATAAACTTAAAGTTTGTTTCAATAATCTGAATTTGTAAAGTAACTGAAACTTTCCCTCTTCAGCAGACGAACTCTGGACACGAAGCTCAGACCCCAAAGTGACGGACAGTCGATACCTCAGTAGACGCTGACTGACTGAATGTTTAGGCGAACTGCTCCTTTAACCGAGTAAAGCAGGAAGTTTTCGGCAGCGCAGCCCGGACTGTTTTATTCATGTGCATTAAAGCTGTCAGAAGGCATCAGTGGGCCACCGGGCTGCGTGTTCCCGGGCCGCAGGTTCAAGTCCAGCTCAGCGTGTCGACTGTTTACCAAAGCAGCTCCAACAAAAGCACTTAGGACAAAAGCACTCGGAGAACCCGAAATAACACGTCACATTACTCCCAACACATTCAGGGAAAATGAGTTCATATGATTTCACTGCCGGAGGAGGAGAGAAGGAGGTGAACTGAGGAGATCGCTCCTTCCTTCCTTTAATCCTTTCCTTTCCTTTTCACCTCCCATTTGACCCTCCTCATCCTCTTTATCTTCATCACTTCTTTCTGGGTTTCTATCCTCCATCTTCTCCTTCTCCTTCTCCTTTCTGAAGTGCTCTCCGTCATTTCATTCCCAGCTTTTCCTTTTCTTACACCCCCCCACCACCTCCTTCTGGTCCCGGGTTCATTTGTCTCATTTGTGCTTTTGTCATTAAACGTTCTCTGGTTGACGAAAAACAGAACAGAAAGTAGACCAGAGCGCGTTTTTCTACTGGAAGATTAAAACTAAATCGAAACCATCACTTCCCTGGTCTTCCTCCTCTTCACTGGCAGGAAGAAAAGAAAGGAGACAGCAGCGGTTAGAGCTCGAGGAGCAGGAGATGGGAGGATGACGAGGAGAGGAAGAGGAGGTGAAGAGTGTCTTTCTTGGTCATTTTTTTTACTGTGAGACCTGTCAGAATGAAAGATGAGGAGAAAGTGAAGGTTTGACTTGTTCGTTCCATTAAACTTCAACAAAGAAATAAAAGCATAAAGTTTTCAGGAGCAACAATCAGAAGTGTTTGAGGCACAACATTTCTGCTTTTACTCCTCTTATCTCAAATGTCAAAAATGGGAAGAAAGTAAAGTCTCCAGGTGAGGCGTGTTTTCTGCCAGAAACTGTGATTTTAACCGTAACAGCAGAGTTTGGCAGGTATAATGTTTAACATGGTCACCATCTTAGTTTACTGTGTTATCATGAAATAAATAAAAACTAAACACAACTATATAATTAAATATAATATATCATTTCTGTATCTAACATCAGCATTTTAACATTTCAAATTCAAAACTTTACTTTAGGAAAAGTAGCTGTAGTATTGGATTATTATTATTATCGTGTAGTGTTCAGCCTTGAGGACATTTTATCAGACTTCACACAGAGACACTAAAGGCTTTATCATTAAAGTAAATAGTAACTAAAACAGTCAGACACATGTAGTGGAGTAGAAGGAGAAAGTAGCATAAAATGGTACTTCAGTACGGTACTTGAGTAAAAGTACTATGTTTTCTAGACAGCGCATATAAAAAAAAGCTAAATAATAAAGGAATAATAGAATATAAAAACCTCTGCAGCTGCTGCCTGGCTCATCGGCCCGGAGTCGGTCTGGAGTTTGATTCTTCTCATCTCCAGGAAACAGGAGGCTCTGGAAGCTCCAGCCGAGAGGACGGGAAATGACTTCTTCAGGGCATTCTGGGGAGAATAGAGGCTGCTTCGTTGATGGTATTTCTGCTTTACTAGATAGATATCTAGGTCAACACACACATCACATCCACATTTATTTCTCTTCCTCAGTCGAAGATTAGATCGTCTCCGGTGTTGTTTGCCTCGGATTAGTCTGCAGTATATCATGAAATAATTTAATCCCCTTTCAGACACTTTCTTATGGAAACCCCTGAATAACTTTTATGTTAAAGTCACGACTATAATCTAACTCCAGTACGGTCACATTAACATAAAGGCTGCAGTTAGACAGATGAATGAGTCTGCAGTAAATGATTCCTCTCTGATGCACAAAGAAAAGACAATCAGTTTAATAAACCACAATAAAGTTGCTGAGATTGAGAAACACATTTACTGTGTAGTAAGTACTGTACTTTTACAATTACAATTTTGAGGTAGTTGTACTTGAATAAAACGCAACAGACACATGAATGCAGCAGGATTATTAAACTGACAGGGACACTTTGCTGCACCATGAGGACTTTCAGTGTAAGTACTGATAATACTCACATACTGCAGGACGTCAGCAGTGCAGTTTCAGTACGTTTACTTCAGTAAAGGATCCCACGTCTAACAATGAGCTCCAGAGAGAAATGTTCAATAAATGTTTGTCCGTGTTTCAGGCTGTGAAAGTGTGAGGAAATGGAAACGCTGTAAAACACACACACACACACCGTCTCTCTGATCCAGCAGTTATCTGTTCCCTCTTGTCAAACCATTAGCAGCCAATCAGCTTTCAAATCACTTCCTAATTGCTTTTTATGACAGTTTCCATGGAAACCAGGCTACTCTTTGAAGCCATTTGATGGTTTTTAGGCTCCTTAGGGCTCTACGAGTGTGTGTGTGTGTGTTTCAGGGTGGAAGTATGGCGCTGATGATTTGCAGATTTACTGGGACACAAATAAATACAAGGAGGGGTGCAGCGAATTAGCCAGCAAATCACTCACTCACACACACACACACACACACACACACACACACACGTTTCCATCACTTTCTAACCTCAATCAATCAATCAGACTTTATTCGTTCTAACCTAAACTAAATCTAACCTTAAACCAAGTCTTCACCCTGAAATGTACTGATTTCCTTTATGTCGTCGTGCATTTTGGCCCCATAAGGAAAGTGAGTCCCCACAATGTGACTGTGTGCCTAGATGTATGTCCCCACAACATGAGTAATGCCTACACACACACACAAACCCACAAACCCCGCCCCCCCCCCCCCCCCCCCCCCCCCCCCCACACACACACACACACACACACACACACACACACCCACACACACACAAACACACACACACACACACACACACCCACACGCTGGTGTTCCTGCTGGGATGGTGGTTGTACAGAGCTGGCAGGGAGGCAGGCAGCTGCAGGGACGATGTTTTAATCCTCAGATCTGTTCTGTGAGCCGGAGGCCTGCAGGGAGCTGACAGGAACCAGCAACCAAGAGGTCACAGGTTCAATCCCCATCATCCCCATCATCACCATCAGTGAGTGAAGCAAACACCTACAGCAGCCCACCGGCCACTAATTATAACACAGTCCTATGTTATGTGAGACCGCTGTATGTCCTAATGTTAGACTGTAGTATGTTGCATGTTCTGCTGCCTTCTTCTCCACTACAGTTCAGATGGAAATATTGTAGTTTTTACTCCATTACATTTATGTACTTTTACATACAAAACATACTGTATAACAGAACCTGATGCTTTATTGTAGGTTAATCTCCAGGACCCTGAGGCATGCAGGGAAGATTGAGGCCTGTTCGAGACTCTCCCCTCTGGCAGGAGGCTGCGGTCCATCAGGACCAAAACCTCTCTCCACAAGAACAGTTTCTTCCCGTCTGCAGCTGGCCTGATCAACAAGGCCCGGGACCCCCACTGACACGGACCCTTATCCCCAAACAGACACTACGCGCTACATTAACGCACACCTGTGGACTACAGATCGAACTCAAACCGTGACACATTCCCTGGACAATATTTTGCACATTCCTCACAGTTTTAGTTTTATTTCATTTTCATTTTAAAAAGATATATTGCACATATTTAGTAATATTTTTTCATATTCTGTATTGTAAATTATATTTACTGCTATTTATTACAAGTACTTTAGTATTTTAATACTACATTTATATACATTATACATTTATATTTATGATTATGATGACTTTTGCACTACTTGTCTGTACTTGTTACGTACCAAAACACCACTGCAAATTCCTTGTTTGTGAACCTACATGGCAATAAACCCGATTCTGATTCTGATTAACAGGTGCTTCCAGTTATGTGTCTGATTAGACCGGCTCATGTTGGAGATGTTGTGTCTTCTGTAGCGATGATGTGATGATGATGAAGGAACCTCCGCTGACACCGACTTAGTTGTATAAAAAGGTTTATTACAAAAAGTACAGCATCAAAACAAGCACCATGGATTGTCTGTGAGAGGATCCGAAGCCAATATGAATCTCTCTCGTTTTCCACTCAAACTCCACCTTTTAAAGCCTCATGGTATAGCTAATGTGTGGTGTCAGGATGGGCTCAGAGCCAACCTCATAACCATACAGGGCTATTTTACAGAAAGGGAAGGTGGAACATATAGTTCATGTTAAAACTGATCTCATCTCTTTGGAACTTTAGGAAAACAACCCCCAAGGGGCACCCATCTATGAAAGTAGCCTGACCTTGGACATAGGTTTATCTAAACATTACACACACAAGTATCTAAACATTGGACACACATGGGAGAGACATCTCTCAGCTCAGACACCTCAGAGATGTGTGAAGCTATGTATGCTGGGATTTACGTGAGGTCACAATGTACAAACAAGAATAATAACGTGTAGTTCATCGCACAACACAAACAGAAAAACCCCGAAGTCAAGAAAAGACAACTTTTGGGACCCTTGGGGCTCCATAATTAAAGACTCTGAAAGTGTTCAGTCACCTCCAGACAGTTGGCCAATCACGGCGTGAAGTGCGCAAATGTTGGATCATCGGTTTCAGGAAGTTACAGAAATTGCCGGACACAGACCCGCTAATCTGAAATGTTCGACCATCTAAGACAAGATAAATCCGTATTGATCCCCAGCAGGGAAATGAGGTTGTTGCAGCAGCACAAAGACAAAAATAACTAGAAATAAGAAGAAAGTAAAGAACAAATGATAAGAGATATATACAAGTAAAATACAAAATAAAGTAGGAACTGTACAAGAGCATTTAGACACAAAATTCCAGGTGAAGTGAAAGTGATGCGGTACCTTGTTGTTTGTATTATTATGGAGATGTAATAGAAGTAAACACCTCTGAAGCCTCCTGCCACCTTAAAAACTGGCTTTAGAGTTCAGGTTACAGTATGGTGGTCCTCACAAGTAGTGTGTGTGTGGTTCATCAGAGATCTCAGGACTAACTAACACCAACATAAACGCACTGTAAGCACTTTATACACACACACAAACACACACACACACACAGGACTGAGAGAGAGTGTGTGTGTGTGTGTGTGTGTGTGTGTGTGTGTGTGTGTGTGTGTGTGTGTCTTGGTGACATCATTGAAGTGAGGGGTGACCCACTCTGACGCCGTCCTCTGAAGACACTCGTCACCTGGACTCTGTTGTCCAGTCTGGGTTCCTTTTGCATCTGTCAGCCACAATATCAGCTAACTATTGATCATCGAGGACTCCTGTTTTCAGACGTACTGGAGAGAACTGAAGCCCTGTTTCCCTCCTTTATACCTTTGACATGGACGCATTACTCCTCCTGCTGAAAACTCTTTTTGTCCTCTGAGCATAGCGATAGTTTTGGTGGTATTCCTGCTGCCTGGTGAGTCAGAGAGAGCAGTACATGACGACGCTAAAACACAATGTTAAGTTCAAATTAAAGAACGGACTCGGGGTGTCCTGACCGACACGTCACATGACTGCGGAGCGATTGAAGCACTTTTCCACTCAATAAACCCCAGTGTATGTATTTATTACATCTGTCTTTAATGAGAAAGATGTGATAATCCACTCAAAATCCACTTTTCCAGGTCCCGCTCTGACATTTACAGCAAACAGGTGTGTTCACAAGAGAAAAGAAAGTTGATTTATTTAAAAGAAGCAGGTATAGTATTAGCTAAATTACTTATTTACTTTATTACTTATTCGTCCAGGGAGTGCTACGAGACGCTCTAACAGAGGATGACCCTGATGAACGCCACTAGCCGAAGTACGTTGGTTTGACAATGAAGTTGTTCTTTGTTTGATCTGTTCACCAACAGAAGAGTCAAACCAACGTTGGACGTTGAGCTGGAACCGCTTCTCTCCGGGAACAAACCTCAAACTGTCTTTCATAGTTCTGTCTGACTGGATTAAAAATCATCCATGAGCTTTAGAGCTGCTGGTAGTCTGATTTCTTCTTTAACCTTTGGGCAGAGCCATGCTGGTTCTTTCCCTCTGTTTCCAGTCTTTATGCTAAGCTAAGATAATAGCAGCTTCATATTTAGCGTACAGACTCGAGAGCGGTATCGATCTACTCGTCTGACTCACGGCAATAAAGCAAATATGTGCATTTCCAAAAATGTTGAACTAGTTCAATTTGGCTGACGAGTGAAATCGTGTGAAAAACAGTTAAAAAACAGTGAAACAAACACAAAGACTTTACAAGTTGGTGCCAAAGTTTCCATCCGTCCTGTTGTTTTGGGAACAGAAGAGTGTGATTTGGTACCAAATGCAATCAAACAGAACAACAAAAGTGGTTCAACACCACACAGCCTTGAAGTACAAAATGAGTTTAGAAACCCAGCGAGAGCCTGTTTCTAAGATCCATTTGACTCACAACATGGAAATGCATCACAGCATGGCAGCACCTGGAAATTGGGCTCATGGCAGGGTGCAGCACCCCCTCCAGTATTCAGTATGGAAATGGGGGCGATCATTAGGACATTAAATTGGATTGCAGAAGAAGAAACGCTTGAAGGGATTGACAACTGTGGCTTTGACTGCACTTTGTATGAAAAGCTGCTGCTTGACAGATTGAATTACAGCCCATAATGGGGGAGGATTAAAGTCATGCAAATCAAGAAGCAATGCTATAATGAGAGGAAACTGTCAGACAAAAGGTTCTCCACTGACTAAAGGGCAACTCTAACAAAGCTGAAAGCTGAACAAGATGAAGTGTAAACCTTACAAATGAAGAACACATTCAGGTAAAGACGGAACGTGATGGTTAACAAGACACGAAGGGGTTTCCATCTAGGGATGACCTCAAAGGCTGGATCCTATTTTTCAGCTTTATGTCTGAAGGCTGTGCGGGGAATCACCACATGAGCCGTCAAACAGGTCCAACCTGAGTCCAGTTCCACCAGATGATCTGAAGGTTTTTAAAGTCCCGACGCCAAATGTCAAAGTTACCTGTCAAGCCTATTAATGACTTCATGTTCCAGTAATGGAACTACAGTTCCAATAATGCTTTGGGGGGTAAACAGGAAGTATAAAGTTACACCTTCTTTGTTCTCCAGTCTGCAGTGTCCCCCTGGACGGACAGACAACTATCACTGATCACAGAGAGACTGAAGGAAAGTAAGAAACAGGAAGATTCTCAGGCAGGTTCTGCAGCTAGAAAGAGCTATTTTTTTATGATTTCTAAGTGGATTTAAGGACATTTTATCAGAGATAATACTGCTGTACTTTTGTTTTAGTGAAATGTTGAATGCAGGACTTTTACTTGTAATGGAGTATTCTTATACTGTGGTTTTGTTGCTTTAACTTAAAAAGATACTTAAACGCTTACTTAAAGACTTCCACCACTGCAGCAATGAAGCCTGCTGATGAAAGAAGTCAAAATTACAAAAATCCCCTCCAGATAAAACCTTATTAAGAAACCTTATGTGAGATTAGGTAACTGATCCTTTACATTCCCATGAAGTCTCCAAACTGTCAGATTAAAGCTGTTATTTGGAAGTCTGAATGGATGTGTACATTAAACCTCATTTCTCCAATAATCCACCATATTCTGCACCGCAGAGCTGCTTCAACCTGAAGACTGACCAGATAAACTGACTGAACGATCATGAAACGCTACTTTTGAGGTCAGAAATGAGGCTGTGATTCATAAACAGGCAGAACACGGTTAGAACGACCTGTCTGACGTGTGTGTGACTGTGTGGCAGCCTGGTGTATTTTCCATGTGATTTAATGACGGTAAACACAATGAAAAAGTAATGGCACTGCACTCTGACATTGCGCCGCTCAACAAGTGTATCCTGCTGACTTCAGGTGTCTGTAGGGATTTAATGAAGTGAAGGAGAGACGTTTCCTGCAGAATAAAGCAGCTGTGGTCATATGAAGACGGATTTACAGACGTTAACACATCAAATTTTGGATTGGCTTTGTTTGAATGAACCTTCCACCTGTGCTGGGTGACCACTGCATCAAAATACTGCTTCTAAAATACTACAGACGGGCGAATTTCAGTGTCAGGTAGATACCAAACTGTCGAAGCGCTGCTTGTTTTATATATATTAATATAGAGAGGACGGGCCAACAGTTCAGCAGCAGTGACTGATTTCAGTACATTACCTAGAATGGGAGTAAAAGTTTATTTAAAAGTTTAAAAGTTTAATTTTCAGCACTGGAGTTTACAAAGTGCTCCCCCCCCCCCCAAAAAAAAAATGAAGAAAGAAAATAAATGGTATTTCAATAAATATAACCGAACTGAAGCCGGAGAGTTAATAACAGGCCTATGAGGTCATGAGATCAGTCAGATAGTTCACTCAAAACCACAAATGTCAACCTCACAGTGGCGCTGGAGGGACAGTCATTAGGATTCATCCTCTGGGCACCATGATCTGTGCATATCTTAGGTCAATACTTCACTGTCTTTGTGAAAACTTTGACCTGCTAGTGGTGCTCGATGAAAAGTCAGGAGGATTCTGTCTGTGCTGAAAAGAGGTAAAGCGGAAGAGGTGGACCTGCAGTTCACTGATACTGGAGGAGTCTTTGAGAACAGCAGGGGGTCCTTTTAATAAAGCTCCTTGATTTAAACAACTCCACACTTCCTCATATCTCCTCAGGTGTGTGTAGATCACCTGCTGCTCATCCGTTATAGAGGACGTTTGTTTCAATATGGGCCAAAAAGTTTAACAAACACTGCCTTCATCCAAACAGTTTGGGAGCCGAAGAAAACATGTTGACTCTCCCAGAGAAGTGCTTGTTAAGCTAAAGTCGGCGCTAAACCAATTCAGCATTTTTCTCTTCTGTCAGCTGAAGGTTTGTCGAGCTGTTACTTCTACTTTGGTTTCCTACAAAACACCATAAATATATTGTATTCATTTATTGATTCATTCATTTTATTTCCCCTCCCACTGTGGCTCCACATGCCAGACCAGTGGTGCAAAGTAACTAAGTACATTTACTCAAGTACTGTACTTCAGTACAGTTTTGAGGTACTTGTGCGGGTGCAGTGTGGGACCAGACGAAGCCGTCCCTGAGCCTGGTGGTGCACGACCATCTGAACCTGGCGGTGGGACCAGATGAGCCTGGTTGTGCGGGACCAGATGAGCCTGGTTGTGCGGGACCAGATGAGCCTGGCGGTGCGGGACCAGATGAGCCTGGCGGTGCGGGACCAGATGAGCCTGGTTGTGCGGGACCAGATGAGCCTGGCGGTGCGGGACCAGATGAGCCTGGCGGTGCGGGACCAGATGAGCCTGGTTGTGCGGGGCCAGATGAGCCTGGCGGTGCGGGACCAGATGAGCCTGGTTGTGCGGGACCAGATGAGCCTGGTTGTGCGGGACCAGATGAGCCTGGTTGTGCGGGACCAGATGAGCCTGGCGGTGCGGGACCAGATGAGCCTGGCGGTGCAGGACCAGATGTGGTACCGAAGCAGGCAGAACAGTTTGTTTGTGGGGTGATTGGGGTCTTTGATGCACCCGCTGGGTGGCAGCTCGGTCCGGGTGATGTGCTGGGCAGTTTTGGTCGGGATCGATGGTGGGCGTGTAGGCCCCTGGGCTTGTGCCCGTTAGACCCTTTCTGTAATCCATTCATGCTCACACTGTGGTTTGTTGGCACATTTGATGCAATACATTGTGCTTCACAAAAGATAAATTAAACACATAAAAAGACAAATGCAAAAAAGTAGGAACATTAAAACAGAGCTCAGATTTTCTGAAAGAGACAAATCTAAAAGGGACTTCCAGGAAAATAGTGTATTGTCAGTCCATGTGGGCTGGACTTTTTAGGTGTATGACTTTTAAAATATAGTCAAAGCATGTTGGAAAGGCGAGGCTGTGAAGTGATTAAAAACAACAAAGAGCACTTCAAAATCAAATGTTAGTAAGAACACGACTTCTCCTGCGTCCAAACACAAAACATGAGCAGGCATGCTCTGACTAACGCTCTCCTCTGAGGAATAAATATAAAGCTAAATGAAGTTCTGTGGATCTTTGCATATTCATGGTGACTGTTAGTGTCCAGTGTTGTTTTAATGCGAGGTGAGCAGAGTAGCGGGGGTGTACGCCTGATTTAACTCCTCGGGGCCTAATGGACGAGGAGCCCTCGGGGTGCTGCTCCGTACATTCAGAAAGCTTAATCAGCTGTGTGCCCCTGCGTGCTTCGGCCCACGCAACGTCCTCCATATGTTAAAGGAACATTTCTACAGCAACACACAGGTCACCTGGTCTCCAAGATCTACAGGGAACGTTTCCAGGTCAAAGGAACGCTGAGCTGAAGACACGGCTGGGTCTGTGTTTAAAGACACACAAAACAACTACAAAGAGACAAGAAGCGACCACAAAGACACACAAAAAGACCACAAGGAGCTGGACATCAACACGGGGACTGAATTCACCAGGACGAGCCCCCCCCCCATCAGCTCAGGTGTGTTATTTACTACACCAGATAGTTGCTAAAGTTATTTGATAAGAACACATCCTTATTGGCTTGAAAACATTATTTCTTAAGATGAGAAAATAGTTTGCCAACCTCGCCATGATTTCAACATGAGGAAAACTTTCATACAGTCCACTGTGGCCTTTGGTATGAAGACTGAGACCTCCACTTCTCTCCTCCTCTGCCTCTCCTGGCCAGCACATCAATAAATCATCCAATAATGTGATGAATTATTTGCAACAAGTCGCCTAATACTGCACTGCTACGTTCTCTCAACCTGAATTTCCATCATCTTTATTTCATATGCTGTTAATCCTTTTAGCCAGAGAGCACGCCGTTCATCTGAAGGTGGAGGAGAATCAACAGAATCAGAGAAACAAGGGTGGAGGTCTTTGTACCATCAAAGTTGAGTTGAGTTTGTTTTGAAGCATGAACACATTCTGCCGTGTCACATTTGTGGCCAAGTCATCTATCGGAATATTTAAATTATTTGTATTTGTTTAATTGAATCTATTACTATTTCATTATGTACTCCAAAGCTTTTATTATCTGTACTTCCTCTGCTTTCGTGCCCATAGACATACAGTATATAAGCAGACTGCTTCGGCCCGTTGCTGCAATACGTCTCCAGCATATTGGACCAGGACTATTCACGCTTATCAAGCATGGATTAGGCTTTCTTTACACTTTACTTTAATATTCACTACTTACGTTTTTATTTACCATTTTCACTTTATTATTTACTTTATTATACTATTATACTATTATCTATACTACAAACACTATTTGCGATTATTTATCGGATATTATTATTATATTACTACTATAATATTCTAATGTACTCATACTACAGCTTATGTAAATGTCTACGCTGGTACATATGTTAACTGTCCTTTTATTCCAACATAAGTAAAGCGAATGCGCCCACAGCGAAGCAGGGAGAAGCAGCTCAACCGCAAGGAAATCACCTCCGCCAATTAAACCCAGGCTCTACTTTATAACCATGGTGGTCATGTCGCCATGACTTGGTGTGTTTTTCAGGGGCAGATATAGTCATTGGGGGTCCCAGGTAAACACCGTCTAGCTTCACTTCTCACCCTTTCTCTAACTGGGAATGTTGGTATTGGCAGCGGAAGAAGTACTCAAACCTTTTATTCTTTAATTATTAGTAGTAAAACTATTAATACTGCAAATTAAAAGTAAGAGTCCTGCATTCAAATTTGTACTTAAATGAAGACCATAAAAATATTCGTGTGAGCTTTTACAACCACATGACGCGTAGACTCGGGGACCCAACTGTGTGGTGGCAGGTGTGTTGCTCAGGACCCAAGGAAGCGCAGAGATGAGAAGTTGTTCGGTTGAGCGTTTCTCGAGAAGCTGCGAGCAGCGAGACTAGAGGCCAAGCAGTCGGCTGGTTCCCAACAGGCATGTTCTGCACCAGAAGATAGGAAAAAAGCTCCATACATATTTAGTAACAACTAATCTCTACGTAACAACTAGTTTGTGAGGTGCAATTTTAATTTTTAATTTTAATTAAGTCAAGCGTGAAAGTCCATTTTATGTTAGAATTCGACCACATTTTTAGGAACAGCTGCTGCAGCCGGCTCCTGACCCCAATAAGACTAAATAAATCAAACTCCAGAACACAAACACTCACAATAGAAATCTTAAAGTGAAGATTCAGACATTAAAAAGTAAGAGACATAAAATAACAAAGAAGGAGGGACTGTGCTGCCAGCTGTGACAGCTTTATGCTGCATTCAGGTCGTGTGGGAGTTCCAACTGTCGGGAAAACTTGACAGCTCAAAGACATCGAGGCAAGACATGTGAGTCTTCATGTGTTTCTGAAGCTGGGAGCAATCGAACACAATGACTGAAGTTTCTTGTAGAATTTGTTGCTCTAAATAATTATTATTATGTCTCTTCACAGTTGACACATGGTGACACATCCGACTTTCTGTTTGACAGAATGAAAAAATGTTGTAAATGGTCTAATAGCAAGTACTTGAGTCCTGTAGTGTGATACCAAAAATATTCGACAGGTGGCATTTTATTAGATTTCTTTGGTTTTGTTTAAAGCTGCATTCATTGATGTTTGTTGTCCACTCAGAGGCAATGCAACAAGTACAAACACAACATTGTCGTATTATCACCTTATAGAGTTGACATGGTGAACGTGTAAGCAAAGAGTGAACTATTTACACACCCAGCAGACAGAGTGCTGTTCGTATCCACCTGATGAACGTTAATCCAATATTTACTTTAAATAAATACTCTAAATATCTGGTCTTTAGCTGCCATAAGTGGAATGTCACTATGTACATTTACTCAAGTACTATACTCAAGTACACATTTGAGGAATGTGTACTTTACTTTAGTATTTTCTTTTCATGCCACTTTCTACTTCTACTCCACTACATCTCAGGGGTAAACATTCTACATTTTACTTCACTACAATTATTTGTATTTATTATTATATATTATTATATATTATTTGTTATTTTACAAATTACATTTTTGACACAAGGAATTTGTAACAATTACAGCTGAAACAATAAGTCGATTCATTCATTTTTCCTGTAAAATCATTTCCTGGCTGCAGCTTCTCAGATGTGAAGATTTGCTGCTTTTCCTTTGAATGATTTGAATCATGTGAATGTGTTTTAATAATGTTGAGCTTTGGACTGTTGGTTGGACACAACAAGCATTGTGAAGGTGTCACTTTGGGCTCTGGCTCATTGTCCAGTGCAGCCAAACAAATGGTGGGCTGAGAGGATTCATTTTCAGTCAACAATATCATCCAGTATTAGTTCACAATACTGAACTAATGATTCAATTGTCTTTTGCTTTTTGTAAATTACCTTGATTCCTGTGAGTTCCTTGTACATGGGGAAGTAACTTGAATCTCCCTGGACAATGAAAACTGCTCTATGGGGGAGGTGCCGCTGGGTGCTGCTGACAGAATGCCATAAAAAGAAGCAAGAATGGGGTTTAATAATGGAAAGTTTGAGGATTATAACTTTATAATCTAACACTGAAAGTATGGGATTTTTCCCAAATGTGACTTTTCATCTTATGCTCTAAGAAATATGAATGTCATAATCATATATTATATTTAAGTGCGTTCTTGTCTGTGCTGTACATCTCTAAAGCTTATTTAATTAAAATCAAATAAAGAAATATGATGTTGAAAATGAACATTATAGTTTGCTTTTGAATTTTGGATCACATATGTGTCCATGTTTCCATAAAACATTGGGTTTTGGTACCATTTCTCTCTGTTGTTTGTTTTGGATCATTTGGTGATTTCTTTCCTTTGTTTGGGTTTAGCTGGGGACTCTAATGTGGAAATACAATTAAAATGAAACAATTAAAAATGTTGCTTAGTCATCTATGAGTCAGCTTTTATCCAGAATAATCTCAGTTCCAAGATCACAGATTTAGCAAAGAGCTGTAACAATGAAGTCAAAGGTCAGAGGTCACAGCACCTTGACAATGATGGATGGAGCACATAAATATTCCCGTGACCTACAGTGATCAGGGAGGTAAAGGGAAGGACAAAGAGCTGCTAAAGAAGATATTTTATATTCAAAATGACATTTGTTTGGCCACAATTCAATTCATTTTGATGAACTTTGATGCTTCCAAATCTTTCAGATGTACACAGAAAAAAGTGACTGAACTGATGTTGTTCATCAATAATCTACATTTATCTGACAAATTCTTCTCCTCCTGAAGCTAAATAAACTGTTTCAAACTCTCTGGGATCAGCTGGAAAAAGCATCGTCACAGAGCTGAAAACAGGCTGTTTTTCTGTCGACTTTTTAGAGATACGAGGTTCTCACAGGACGGAGACGCTACAGACACGTGATGATCTTATAGACCATGATGCATTGCTGCAGATTAAACTAGCCAACAGGATATAAAGGAGTTAAAATGAGCTCAACCTTAAACATCTACAGCAGTAAAATGCAACAGACACATGAATGCAGCAGGAATATTAATCCAGAAACATCAGAGATAATAAAACACTGACAGGAACTCTTTACTGCAGCAGGAGCATTAATCCAGCCTTTATGCTAAGCTAAGCTAACTGGCTGCAGGCTGTACAGACGTGAGGCTGGCATCGATCTTCATTTCTAACTCCGGACAGCAAGAGAAGAAGCCTTTAAGATTAAGTTTGTGGTTTTATGTTCTCAAACAGTAAGAATTCAGACCGTAACAACAGATTTAGTCAGTTTAGTTATGAGGACTGTACGTCGTTCCGCCTCCGTGTGTGTGTGAGGTGTCGCAGCTCTACCTGCAGCTCTCAGGTCAGCCTGTAACACAGTTAATTAGCGTCCTCGCTCTGTCATTCTGTTTTATGTGGCTCATTAACCTGCTTCAGACTGTCTGTTTATCGGCACCTTCCGCTCTGTTCGCTCTGGCTTTGCTCTCTGCTTCAACTCGTTCTTTGTTCCTGTAGTTTGTTTTTTCTTTGTGTTTCATCCACCCATCTGTCTTCCTCCTCTCTGTTCTCCTTCTCTTTTTGTTTGGACGGTCTTATTTAGTGTAAAGCCTTCAGTCTGAAGTGAACAGAATAACTCGGCGCTCCATCTCCCTCCCGTCGCTCTCTTTGAATCTCCTTCACACGAACTGCTTCTTGTCTCACTTTAAACTTCCATCACTCCCTCTAACTTCTTCTGACACCTTCTTCTCTTTCTCCCTCGACGATCCAGCTGTCTCTCTCTCTCTCTGCTGTCTTTCCTCTTCATCTCTGTGAGTCATGAAGCCACTTTAGTGCCTGAGAGCTGCAGAAAGCCTCTAGGAGGCCATTAGTCGCCTTTTACACTTCACCAAACATCCAGCTAATTTCTCCACCGCGGTTCTTCCCTCCGTCAGTTCACTGCTTGGATTTTGGGAGAAAAATAACGTCTCCTGACATATTGTTTCCTTAGTTCCCCCACTCTGTTCCTCAATCTGAAACAAAGGAATAAACAGAGACAAAGCTGGGAAGAGACTTTAGAAGGAAATGATTCATGGACACAAATCCAAACCCTCTCAATTACTCATTTTGAAAATAGATGAATTTGACAGCTGATCACTGGTGGACCAGAAAAAGAAACGCAGCAGCAGTTCCTCTTGGATGCCCCAATCGTAGACAAGACATGATAAAGTTGCCCTCTAGAAAATGAAAATGCTAGAAATGAGTTGGCCTCTACGTGCCTCTAAAGGGCCGTACAGATACCTACAAAGATGTACCGATACCTATAAAGATATACAGATACCTATAAAGATGTACCGATACCTATAAAGATATACAGATACCTATAAAGATGTACAGATACCTATAAATATATTGTTTTAAAAAACATGAAAAATCCCCAAACACGGACAAAATGGCGGAACCTTCAGGAAGAGCAACAGAGGGATCCCTCCTCAGGACGGACCGACAGGAAGTCCAGAGTAGGATAACCAATCTAAGTACGTCACATATGATAATTCAGTACGTTTACTGCAGAGACTTTAAAGACATTGTGCTGATGAAACCTTTGTACTTTCAGTTAAGCAGAAGTTTGAATGCAGAACTTTTACTTGTGATGGAGTATTTTTACACTGTTGCATCAGTGCTTTTAGTTAAAGTAAAGGATCTAAATACTTCTTCCACCACTGTAGATCATTACGTTATATTAAATGTAAAGTAGAAGGATATTGAAGCAATGCTGCACTGATGACTCATAAGGCTCAGAGGGACATCTGAGTACAGAACAATTAAAAACTGGTCACTCCTCTGAAGAGATGTCAGTCCACAGAGCCAAACACCATCTTCTTATTTTAGCAAAAAGTGTCTTTGAAGTTGGGCTTGATTTAGAAATCTAAAGCCTTCAGCTGTGTGTGTGTGTGTGTGTGTGTGTGTGTGTGTGTGTGTGTGTGTGTGTGTGCAGGAGAAGAAGCGAGGCTGCTGTTGGAGCGACGGGCTGCAGAATGTTTTGTTGTTTAATGTTTTTTGTTCTCACCCTGATTAAAGAGCCGCGCTTCGGTTAAAATAGATCCAGATGTTTTATTTTGGGAGGCGACGAGTTTATCTGACCGACGAGTGTAAACTGTGAGGAGAGTGTGTGTGTGTGTGTGTGTGTGTGTGTGTGTGTGTGTGAGAGAGGTGGAATGTAATTAAGTAAATTTACTCAAGCTTTACTCAACAGTACTTAAGTACTTTTTGTACTTTAAGTGTATTTTGATACTTTTCTACATTTACTGAAATAAAAGATCGTAATACTTAATCTGCATCACCGGTGTGTTTGGGCGCCATTATGAAAACTGAGGAGTCGGCAGAATAAACAGCTGAAATAAACACAGACACACACACACACACACACACACACACACCCACACACACACAGAGAGAGTCATGCATCTTGTGCCAAGACACACACACACACTCTGCCAAGAAATACAATAAATGAGAAACACTCACACACCATTTTGGCAGTCACACATGCTCACAGATGCTCATACCAACACACACACACACACACACACTCTGATGTGCTGACTACTTGTATTATGTGTATCCAGTGGTACGGTAGCAGGCCGGGGTAATTGTCCCATTTACAGACACTCTGGAGACAAGACAGGCTGCCAACACACACACACACACACACACACACAAACACACACACACACAGACACACACACACACACACGCACACACACACACACAAACACAAACACAAACACACACACACACAGTTGTGCAGTGTGTAAATGCAGCTGTCACCACACTGTAAATGTTTCAGGCGTCTTGTTGTGGGTCTCCCCCAGAGTCACAGGAGAAGGTGGAGACCAGTTCAATCTGTTGCGCATTCAGGCTGGGTTTAGCCTAGCTTAGCACAAAGACTGGAAGCAGGGGGAAACTGCTAGCCCAGCTCCATGAAAAGAGAAAACAAGACTAAGAGTCTACAGCCACGCTAGATCGAAAACATATGTTTTAATCATGTTTTTGTCTTTTGGACCTTTGCAGGAAAAACAGTTGGTTCCAGTTAGTTTCACTGTTGGTCAGTACAGAGACACCATGTTCTTCAGCTGTATCCTGTGCTGTGCTCTAAACCTGCATCACTTTACATCCTTTTTGAAAAACAACAGTAAACTAGCAGTCCCTTTTCTCCAGCGCCACCACCAGGACAAACCTTAAATGTACAGCTCATTACTGGTAAGGCTCTAAGAAAAGCTCATTGTTCGTCAGCCAGCCCCAGCCCAGACGAAAAAACACGGAGTGTGGATTGGTGGTTGGAGAGGCGTGAGTCCACCTGCAGAGCACTGCCGAGGAGTTTCACTGCATCCATGTTGAGAGTCACCAGGTCATCCTGATGTATGAATGTTTCCACTTTCACACCTCAAGGTGTGGATTAGCTTTCAGCCTTGTTCTCACCACTATTGATGCTTCAGTTTAAGGTGTAGCTTATTAAACCCACAGACAAAACATGTTTCCAACAGGCAGCCCTGTCACCTCTCAATGCAGAATTGAAAGTCTTACAGGAATTGTTTTATGATAACATTATTATTGTTATCATTGCATTTACGTAAAACACAGTTTTATAATATTTGGTAATCAACAAATCAATGTTCAAGTTAAAATGATGGTCAGTGATGTTGAGATAGAAATCTATTTCTGGGCGTGATAAAGCACATGTAAATAAAAAACAGTGTGTATAAATCTAAAGCTATCTCCATCACCAGAACCTCCTGAGAGGAGGGAACATGGACAAAACCAACACTAATCCACTTAATGCCACAGAAGACAGCTTCTACATTGATCGGATTACTGCGACACAGCCGACACAACTTACATGCTTTAAACTGTTGTCATGTAGTTGATGTTATAACTGCACAGATAATCTACACAGCACAAAATAATCAACTTCCAAACCGTATTCAGAGGTTGTTTGAGAGCCAGTATGAACTCGGGGGAGCAGGTTCGTTCAGGAAAACACCAGGGTGAGCACAAACATAAAAAACTTTTAGCTAGTTAACAGAGCAGTGCTGAAAGAGCTATTTGGTCTAAGTAAATAAATAGATATTACTCAGCTTTCGTACCTTCAGGGAACCACCCCAGCGACACGTGTTTGTACCTCTGTACGGCTTTTTTGTACCTATTTTTTTTGTTAGGTGTAAATAACACTCAGGTATTTCTGTTATATTTCACCTTGTTTGGTATGAAAATGGTCCAGTTTGTTAAAGACCTGAGCGAAGGGTAAGACTGTCTAATCCTCCCTCACGACAACACGCCGACGCTGTGCGGCGTCTGGGAGTGTGTGGCGTGGCGGTCACAACTAAATACCTAAATACACCTTTTTCTTTTATTTAACTTGTAAAAGTCTCTGATGAATTCTCTTTATTATTCACACGTTCACTGTCTGATGCTCATAGTTTGTAATTATAGTTCCACATTCAGTTGATACCTGATGATTGTTCTGGCTGTAATGGAGGGAGCTGATCCAAACACGTCCTCGCTTTACAAACACGTCCTCGCTTTACAAACACGTCCTCGCTCCCATGGTCTAGAACTCACACTGGTTCTCACAAATATAGATGTACAAGGACACACACACAGCTGATGATTTCCATGCTTTGTAAATATCTTCTGTGTGAAAGGAGACAGCATCGTCTCCTGAAGCTTCATTTGCCACAACACAGATTTACAGTGGGAGGGTTGCACATTAGTTACATGCAACTGTGTGTGTGTGTGTGTGTGTGTGTGTGTGTGAGGTTATTAATCCATGACTGAATGTGTGTATTGGTATGATGGTCTGTGTGTGATGTACCGTATAAGCATGTTTCTCCATTAATGCTCTACTGATCCTTGCTATGTTCGGAAATACATGGAAGCTTTAGGATGATCAGTCTCACACACACACACACACACACACACACACACACACACACTATGGACCATGTTTTCAGACATGTTTTAAGCTGCATGACTCTGGACTGTTATGTTTTCGGCTCACTGCTCTGGTTCCTGTATCTCCTCAGTACGACCCCCCCACAGTGACCAGTTTCACGCTTCTCCTGCAGGGTCAAAGGTCAGGAGGCAGCAACAAACGGCGCCGCCTGCAGCAGGAAGACGATTCAAGGGCGCTGCGACGAAGCGGCCGCCGTCAGCCAGTCACTGACCTTCGGGCCTGTCAGTGACTGTCAGACACCACGGTAATGACCACAGACGTCCACATGTAGGACAATAAAATATGAACCACAAACAGAACAACCACAGCTGAAGATGCAGCTTTTAAACCCTTGAAGAGCAGCATCAACTTGTCTTTCTGTAGTTTCATAAGTAACTATTCCAATTAATTATTTACATAGTGAAGGTCTGTAATAACTTTATCGATCCACTGAGTCTTTAGTACTAACCAGCTATTGTTAACTGTTAATGTTAAACTGATAGACAAGGTAAACACACCTGCAAACGTCTTGGTGACCGTGTTGCCCTTTAGCTCAGTCTCTTCGGTCCATATAGCATCTTTTTTCATCGTTTGGCCACTCGAGTCGAAAATCTCAGAACATTTCAGAAAGGCGCTCACTGTCGCTCCTTTTCAGGCAACCAATCATATGTTAGATGGGGCGGGGCTCATGTTCTGCCTGCGTGCGTCTATCTGGAGCTTTATGACGGGTCGGACAGGAGCGACCGCAGCAGAGACAGAAACATTTGTGGGAGCAGGATGTCTTCAGCTAATGTGCTCTCTCACAGCAGAAACACTCGACCAGTGCTCCATCCCAGCGCTCCATCCCAGTGCTCCCAGTGCTCCATCCCAGTGCTCCCAGTGCTCCATCCCAGCACTCCATCCCAGTGCTCCATCCCAGTGCTCCATCCCAGCGCTCCATCCCAGCACTCCCAGCGCTCCATCCCAGTGCTCCATCCCAGTGCTCCATCCCAGCACTCCCAGCGCTCCATCCCAGCACTCCCAGTGCTCCATCCCAGCGCTCCATCCCAGTGCTCCCAGTGCTCCATCCCAGTGCTCCCAGTGCTCCATCCCAGCACTCCATCCCAGTGCTCCATCCCAGCGCTCCATCCCAGTGCTCCATCCCAGCACTCCCAGCGCTCCATCCCAGTGCTCCATCCCAGCGCTCCATCCCAGCACTCCATCCCAGTGCTCCATCCCAGCGCTCCCAGCGCTCCATCCCAGCGCTCCCAGCGCTCCATCCCAGTATAAAGACACAAGCGTAGTTTTGTTAATATGTCATAAATGTGATTCCATTATTTCTTCGAGTTAACATGAGTATTTAAGAGGGGGAAGCAGACTGTTAATCCACCGCACTTAACTCAGTCATCAGTGGCAAAAAGGCTTTTTTAAGCATCAGAGCACTGATTTAAGTAAAGGCATCTTCAGCTGTGCTGTTTCTCCGTTGAAGTTGGTTTATTACTTAGTGATATAGTGAGTGCCTGTGTTATTGTTCATATCTTTAGGTTTTGTTGGATCTGTAAATGTTTGTCTTTTCTGTATTTTGATGAGCAGATAAACGACAGTGTCCTCCTCTGCCTCCTTCATCGTCTTGCTTCTCCTTCGGATGGAGAGAACCAGGGGGCTGCTGTTGTTGTCAGCTGCCCAGCCTGAGGGCCTCACAGCTGGGGGACACTTCTGCACAGCCCTGGGACAATCCTGGAGCTCCACTGACGACCCAGTGTGTGTGCTGAGTATTTATTAGCAGGAAATATGAACCCAGGCATTCCTCTCCGTCTATGACGACTTTCGTTTCTCTATAGTTAAGTGACAGAAATGATCCAGTTTACCCCGTAAAGTCCTCCAAATGCTGTCATTTTTCCTGATTTGGGGGGGGGGGGGCGTCTTGTTTACCCACAAGACGCCCCCATCAGTGATGATCAGATTCTAATCTGATCAAATCCTTGAAATCTTGATTTGATTTTCATTATTTGAGTGATATTTGATTTTTTAGTTTTTAGCCATGCTCACACGGTGACTTTAGGGACAGAGTGAAATATATATATATATATATATATATATATATATATATATATATATATAGGATGGATTACCATGAACGTTTGTACATTTGTGTTCCTGGAGGATCAGTCCTGATGATGCTGATGTTTGTGCTTCACTGTTGGATGGATTATTATGCACCGTGGTTTCATCCTGCACCAGGTCACAGTCCCAGTTTGTCCAATACTGTGATAACACTGAAAACTAAAATCATCAATGGCTAAAAAACTGAACTCAGCTTCTCAGCTTACCGTTAAAGGGAAAAAATATTTGCTCCCCCTCTTCCTTTCTTCATCCATCATAACTCCTCTCTTCCTCTTTCCCCTCCTCTTCCTCTGACGTTCCCTCAGTGACACACCAGCGTACTCTGAGCGCACTCAGCAGGGAGCGTTAGTCCTGAGATCGTCTCATTAATATCTGAGAGAAAATAGCAAATGAGAGATAATAGGAAACCCAGCAGGACGGAGGAGTGTGTGTGTGTGTGTGTTTTCAGGGTTTCTTCATCATCACCAGAGACGAATGAACGATGAAGAGGGAGGGATGAAGGAAAGAGGAGGAGGAGTTAATAGTAAAGGTTATATAGCCGGTTGTCGGCTCACACTCTTCGTTAGTTGCCATGGCAATCAGAGAGCTCATTAGTGATCTTTGTTTCCTCCCGTTTGTCTTCACAAGCAAAACGGTTCCAGCTTCAATCTGATTCCATTAGACACACAAACCAAAACCACGCCAGAGTTTACACAAGACTCAAGACGAAATTACTCCTCCCTGTGTCCCCCCTGCTCCTCCTCCCTCTGTGTCCCCCCTGCTCCTCCTCCCTCTGTGTCCCCCCTGCTCCTCCTCCCTCTGTCCCTCCTGCTCCTCCCTCTGTGTCCCCCCTGCTCCTCCTCCCTCTGTGTCCCCTCTGCTCCTCCTCCCTCTGTGTCCCCCCTGCTCCTCCTCCCTCTGTGTCCCCCCTGCTCCTCCTCCCTCTGTCCCCCCTGCTCCTCCTCCCTCTGTGTCCCCCCTGCTCCTCCTCCCTCTGTGTCCCTCCTGCTCCTCCTCCCTCTGTGTCCCCCCTGCTCCTCCTCCCTCTGTGTCCCTCCTGCTCCTCCTCCCTGTGTCCCTCCTGCTCCTCCTCCCTCTGTCCCCCCTGCTCCTCCTCCCTCTGTGTCCCCCCTGCTCCTCCTCCCTGTGTCCCCCCTGCTCCTCCTCCCTCTGTGTCCCTCCTGCTCCTCCTCCCTGTGTCC
This sequence comes from Lateolabrax maculatus, assembly GCA_031216445.1. NCBI lineage: Eukaryota > Metazoa > Chordata > Actinopteri > Acropomatiformes > Lateolabracidae > Lateolabrax > Lateolabrax maculatus. The sequence goes on from CM062197.1 coordinate 532,719, forward strand.
CTCCTGCTCCTCCCTCTGTGTCCCTCCTGCTCCTCCCTCTGTGTCCCCCCTGCTCCTCCTCCCTCTGTGTCCCCCCTGCTCCTCCTCCCTCTGTGTCCCCCCTGCTCCTCCTCCCTGTGTCCCTCCTGCTCCTCCTCCCTCTGTGTCCCCCCTGCTCCTCCTCCCTGTGTCCCTCCTGCTCCTCCCTCTGTGTCCCTCCTGCTCCTCCCTCTGTGTCCCCCCTGCTCCTCCTCCCTCTGTGTCCCCCCTGCTCCTCCTCCCTCTGTGTCCCTCCTGCTCCTCCTCCCTCTGTGTCCCCCCTGCTCCTCCCTCTGTGTCCCTCCTGCTCCTCCTCCCTCTGTGTCCCCCCTGCTCCTCCTCCCTGTGTCCCTCCTGCTCCTCCTCCCTCTGTGTCCCTCCTGCTCCTCCCTCTGTGTCCCCCCTGCTCCTCCTCCCTCTGTGTCCCTCCTGCTCCTCCCTCTGTGTCCCCCCTGCTCCTCCTCCCTCTGTGTCCCTCCTGCTCCTCCTCCCTGTGTCCCTCCTGCTCCTCCCTCTGTGTCCCCCCTGCTCCTCCTCCCTGTGTCCCTCCTGCTCCTCCCTCTGTGTCCCCCCTGCTCCTCCTCCCTGTGTCCCTCCTGCTCCTCCTCCCTGTGTCCCTCCTGCTCCTCCCTCTGTGTCCCTCCTGCTCCTCCCTCTGTGTCCCCCCTGCTCCTCCTCCCTGTGTCCCTCCTGCTCCTCCCTCTGTGTCCCCCCTGCTCCTCCTCCCTCTGTGTCCCTCCTGCTCCTCCCTCTGTGTCCCCCCTGCTCCTCCTCCCTGTGTCCCTCCTGCTCCTCCTCCCTGTGTCCCCCCTGCTCCTCCTCCCTCTGTGTCCCTCCTGCTCCTCCCTCTGTGTCCCCCCTGCTCCTCCTCCCTCTGTGTCCCTCCTGCTCCTCCCTCTGTGTCCCCCCTGCTCCTCCTCCCTCTGTGTCCCTCCTGCTCCTCCTCCCTGTGTCCCTCCTGCTCCTCCTCCCTGTGTCCCTCCTGCTCCTCCCTCTGTGTCCCTCCTGCTCCTCCTCCCTCTGTGTCCCTCCTGCTCCTCCTCCCTCTGTGTCCCCCCTGCTCCTCCTCCCTGTGTCCCCCCTGCTCCTCCTCCCTCTGTGTCCCTCCTGCTCCTCCTCCCTGTGTCCCTCCTGCTCCTCCCTCTGTGTCCCTCCTGCTCCTCCCTCTGTGTCCCTCCTGCTCCTCCTCCCTCTGTGTCCCCCCTGCTCCTCCTCCCTGTGTCCCTCCTGCTCCCCCCTCTGTGTCCCTCCTGCTCCTCCCTCTGTGTCCCCCCTGCTCCTCCTCCCTCTGTGTCCCCCCTGCTCCTCCTCCCTCTGTGTCCCTCCTGCTCCTCCTCCCTCTGTGTCCCCCCTGCTCCTCCCTCTGTGTCCCTCCTGCTCCTCCTCCCTCTGTGTCCCCCCTGCTCCTCCTCCCTGTGTCCCTCCTGCTCCTCCTCCCTCTGTGTCCCTCCTGCTCCTCCCTCTGTGTCCCCCCTGCTCCTCCTCCCTCTGTGTCCCTCCTGCTCCTCCCTCTGTGTCCCCCCTGCTCCTCCTCCCTCTGTGTCCCTCCTGCTCCTCCTCCCTGTGTCCCTCCTGCTCCTCCTCCCTGTGTCCCTCCTGCTCCTCCCTCTGTGTCCCTCCTGCTCCTCCTCCCTCTGTGTCCCTCCTGCTCCTCCTCCCTCTGTGTCCCTCCTGCTCCTCCTCCCTGTGTCCCTCCTGCTCCTCCTCCCTGTGTCCCTCCTGCTCCTCCTCCCTCTGTGTCCCTCCTGCTCCTCCCTCTGTGTCCCCCCTGCTCCTCCTCCCTCTGTGTCCCTCCTGCTCCTCCCTCTGTGTCCCTCCTGCTCCTCCTCCCTGTGTCCCTCCTGCTCCTCCCTCTGTGTCCCTCCTGCTCCTCCTCCCTCTGTGTCCCTCCTGCTCCTCCTCCCTCTGTGTCCCTCCTGCTCCTCCCTCTGTGTCCCCCCTGCTCCTCCTCCCTCTGTGTCCCTCCTGCTCCTCCTCCCTGTGTCCCTCCTGCTCCTCCTCCCTCTGTCCCTCCTGCTCCTCCCTCTGTGTCCCTCCTGCTCCTCCTCCCTCTGTGTCCCTCCTGCTCCTCCTCCCTCTGTGTCCCCCCTGCTCCTCCTCCCTGTGTCCCTCCTGCTCCTCCTTCTCTCTCTCTCTCTCTCACACGGTTCCTATACGAGCTCCCATGATGCCTCTGTGCAGTCACACCTGTCCAGAGGTCGTTTCACATTCAACACATGTTGTTTGTTATTCACACACACACACACACACACACACACACACACACACACACACACACAATGCTAACATGCTAAGCTGTAGCAGGTGTGTATATCAGCTGATATTAGCAGTCAACACAAAACTGAAGCTGTCATCAGTTCTGCACGTTTTTATTTGGTCGCAAACCGAAGACGTGTGAGCCGGGTTCTTGTTCGGAGGCGTTGTTTTGTTTTGTTCCAACCAATCAGAAGCATCATTTTCCGCCACATAGATGCGGTATCTGATTGTAGTGGTTAACTTTACGTGTTGCACATTGATCGCAGAAATGTGTCGATTAACAGAGTTTTGTTGTTATTTTCCATAGTTGCAGGTTGACAGCTGGACGTCCCCATTCGTAACCCTGCCTGCTCAACTCTGATTGGTCAACTGTTAAACTGTGTGGATGACAGAACAAACCACAGACATGCACTCAGAGGTCCATGTCTGTTGTTGAAGGGTGTATTTTATTTCTGATGTTTCTATAGTGAGTGATGACGTCATCGTCCAGCACAGACCGAAAGCAGGCTTCATTCCTGATATAAGAAACACATCTTTATTCAGATTCTGTCTAAACACATCCAACATTTCTCCTCCTTTTTCAAAACTATAACAACTGACCAATTTGAATAATTAATGGTCGATCTTCCAAAACTTCAGTAGAAATCTTTAATAATTGAATTATCCGGCAGGCAGGTGACAGTGGGAGCTGACGACGGGATGAATAGTTTTAGCGTAGCAGGCAGCGCTGTATGTTGACACATTCAGGGGATTATCCTTCTGTTAACATTAATGATTTAATCTTAATCCAATTACACCAACAGGGTGTAAACTCACCTCCTCACTCCCCCGTTCCTCCTCTCTACTTTTCTCTCATGCTATCCTTTTTCCTGCTGCCTCCTGTCTCTCCCACTTTGCTCCTCTCTCCCTCCCCCACCGCCTCCTCCTCCCCTGTAGAAGTGACAGTGAAACAGCAGCTATATTAAGCTCCGTTCAGGAGCGCTGACTGTTGCGTTATTGTTCACCGGGTAATAACAGCTGTCATCTGTGAGGACACAGCAGTGGGAAACGTTAAAAAGCCTCATACGGCTGTCAACTTCACTGTTACCTGTAGTGATGAGAAGAAATGAAATGTGGAAAAACAAGGAAAAGAAAGGTAAAGACTGATGAAGAAGAGGGGATTTACAGTACTGAGCCGCTAAACAGATATTTACAGATAAAGAATGAGCTGGTTGTCACAAAAAAGGACAGTGAAGGTGAAAGATAAAGCTGCATTTTGATAATCTGATTACTCTCCAGTTTGGCCACTAACCTGATTTCAGAAATGTTTGTATAAGCAGGAAATCAGCTTTCATTTTTCAGATTATGGGACCAAAAATAACCTTGTTAACAAAGATAGATTACTGCTGGAGAAACCTAATTATCTAAACCCTTAAATGGGTTTCTAACAGCTTTTTATTTGCATGACGAAATTCCAGGACATGCAGGGAATGTGCCAGCACAGTATCTTGTGACTTGTATCTTCTATATTAGTGTTCCAGTTTGAATATGAAACATGCCCACACTATAGTATAGTATTGTATAGTTAAAAGGGTCCACATGCAGACTAAAATAATGTTATATGTGTGGTAATCACGTAGAGGGTCAGACTTTATGTTTATTATTACAATTCTGTTGTTCAGCTGATCTCACCTTAACTTCAGAGTTATTCTCTGTGTGAGAGCTGCTCCAGCTCAGATAGCTCAGCTGGTTAACAGCAGGTTTGGTAAATGGTATCAAAAACTGAATACATAATTAACCGCTTGTTCAAAAAGACATTTTTTCCACTTTAGAGTCCTACCACTAAGTTTCATGTTCTGGTGTGGCGGCTGCACAATCATTCATGCACACCACTTAACCCAAAATTTGCACCAGAAGTGAGACGTTAGCGATGCAAAAGTGCTACTGAAGCGTCCACTCGTTAAATCTACGCCGACTCCAACCTCATCTGTGAGCATCACTGTCCGTCAGCAGCACAGCTCCTGAGACGCTGACGGAGCGGCATCCGGACAAACCCTCTGTACTGCTGGCTGATATCACAATTAAATGGACAAAAATGGTTTGTCAATCATTCATTTTCTTTGGCTGGCCCTCTGTAGCTCTGAATCCACACAGCAAAACCAGAGAGTTCATAATGAAACTGGGGGCTTGATGGATCACAATAGTGCACATGTTTACAGACAGTGGGAGGTATGTGGGATTTGAAAGGCTGCGTGGGGAGTTTATGCTTCACTAAGCGCACAAGAAAATAGAACGTGGGATGCATATTTGTGGCTTTGGATTCCAGCTGACAGGATGACAGCGTAGCATCACCTTGTTAGGCGTTAATAATTCATCTGGTAGAAACACAAGTGACGGCTGTCCAGAAAGCTGGCGCTGTGGATTGATCTTTCAATCGTCAAAAACAAAGGCTTTCTTCAGGCATCAGAACCTCAATACTATTCAACAATGAATTGGAGCATATCCAGATGATGTTCTCGTCTAAACTCC